>JAWPHD010015492.1:0-54965 GCA_037043455.1 Cyrtodaria siliqua | reverse complement strand
TTCCCGTACACGTATTACGTCCCTTGGCAATGAAATGTCAACAAGTATCATTCTGCGTGCCATAGAGTGCCCGTTTCATTTCTGACTTGTGCATATCTGTTGAAAGTACGTATACATATGAAAAACTTACGGTGGAACGCATTGTTGGCTTGTCATGGCTTGTACATGCAACTTCTGGGCTCACTTGAGAAGCGATTAACGTTGTGTCTTGATACAGGTTTGCTGCAATAATTATAACAATAGTCATATTAACAATCATAACAACAAGCCAGATAATATTGTACATATTCTATACGTATTACTATTATGAATAATAATCATATGTACTATCAGATCGCGTAAAAATCTAAGTTATCTCTTTTTCTCCTATTTTCCCGTACACGCATTACGTCCCTTGGCAATGAAATGTCAACAAGTATCATTCTGCGTGCCATAGAGTGCACGTCTCATTTCTGACTTGTGCATATCTGTTGAAAGTACGTATACATATGAAAAACTTACGGTGGAACGCATTGTTGGCTTGTCATGGCTTGTACATGCAACTTCTGGGCTCACTTGAGAAGCGATTAACGTTGTGTCTTGATACAGGTTTGCTGCAATAATTATAACAATAGTCATATTAACAATCATAACAACTAGCCAGATAATATTGTACATATTCTTTACGTATTACTATTATGAATAATAATCATATGTACTATCAGATCGCGTAAAAATCTAAGTTATCTCTGTTTGTCCTATTTTCCCGTACACGTATTACGTCCCTTGGCAATGAAATGTCAACAAGTATCATTCTGCGTGCCATAGAGTGCCCGTTTCATTTCTGACTTGTGCATATCTGTTGAATGTACGTATACATATGAAAAACTTACGGTGGAACGCAATGTTGGCTTGTCATGGCTTGTACATGCAACTTCTGGGCTCACTTGAGAAGCGATTAACGTTGTGTCTTGATACAGGTTTGCTGCAATAATTATAACAATAGTCATATTAACAATCATAACAACAAGCCAGATAATATTGTACATATTCTATACGTATTACTATTATGAATAATAATCATATGTACTATCAGATCGCGTAAAAATCTAAGTTATCTCTGTTTGTCCTATTTTCCCGTACACGTATTACGTCCCTTGGCAATGAAATGTCAACAAGTATCATTCTGCGTGCCATAGAGTGCCCGTTTCATTTCTGACTTGTGCATATCTGTTGAAAGTACGTATACATATGAAAAACTTACGGTGGAACGCATTGTTGGCTTGTCATGGCTTGTACATGCAACTTCTGGGCTCACTTGAGAAGCGATTAACGTTGTGTCTTGATACAGGTTTGCTGCAATAATTATAACAATAGTCATATTAACAATCATAACAACAAGCCAGATAATATTGTACATATTCTATACGTATTACTATTATGAATAATAATCATATGTACTATCAGATCGCGTAAAAATCTAAGTTATCTCTGTTTGTCCTATTTTCCCGTACACGTATTACGTCCCTTGGCAATGAAATGTCAACAAGTATCATTCTGCGTGCCATAGAGCGCCCGTTTCATTTCTGACTTGTGCATATCTGTTGAAAGTACGTATACATATGATAAACTTACGGTGGAACGCAATGTTGGCTTGTCATGGCTTGTACATGCAACTTCTGGGCTCACTTGAGAAGCGATTAACGTTGTGTCTTGATACAGGTTTGCTGCAATAATTATAACAATAGTCATATTAACAATCATAACAACAAGCCAGATAATATTGTACATATTCTTTACGTATTACTATTATGAATAATAATCATATGTACATCAGATCGCGTAAAAATCTAAGTTATCTCTGTTTGTCCTATTTTCCCGTACACGTATTACGTCCCTTGGCAATGAAATGTCAACAAGTATCATTCTGCGTGCCATAGAGTGCCCGTTTCATTTCTGACTTGTGCATATCTGTTGAATGTACGTATACATATGAAAAACTTACGGTGGAACGCAATGTTGGCTTGTCATGGCTTGTACATGCAACTTCTGGGCTCACTTGAGAAGCGATTAACGTTGTGTCTTGATACAGGTTTGCTGCAATAATTATAACAATAGTCATATTAACAATCATAACAACAAGCCAGATAATATTGTACATATTCTATACGTATTACTATTATGAATAATAATCATATGTACTATCAGATCGCGTAAAAATCTAAGTTATCTCTGTTTGTCCTATTTTCCAGTACACGTATTACGTCCCTTGGCAATGAAATGTCAACAAGTATCATTCTGCGTGCCATAGAGTGCCCGTTTCATTTCTGACTTGTGCATATCTGTTGAAAGTACGTATACATATGAAAAACTTACGGTGGAACGCATTGTTGGCTTGTCATGGCTTGTACATGCAACTTCTGGGCTCACTTGAGAAGCGATTAACGTTGTGTCTTGATACAGGTTTGCTGCAATAATTATAACAATAGTCATATTAACAATCATAACAACAAGCCAGATAATATTGTACATATTCTATACGTATTACTATTATGAATAATAATCATATGTACTATCAGATCGCGTAAAAATCTAAGTTATCTCTGTTTGTCCTATTTTCCCGTACACGTATTACGTCCCTTGGCAATGAAATGTCAACAAGTATCATTCTGCGTGCCATAGAGTGCCCGTTTCATTTCTGACTTGTGCATATCTGTTGAAAGTACGTATACATATGAAAAACTTACGGTGGAACGCATTGTTGGCTTGTCATGGCTTGTACATGCAACTTCTGGGCTCACTTGAGAAGCGATTAACGTTGTGTCTTGATACAGGTTTGCTGCTATAAACAATCATAACAACAAGCCAGATAATATTGTACATATTCTATACGTATTACTATTATGAATAATAATCATATGTACCATCAGATCGCGTAAAAATCTTAGTTATCTCTGTTTGTCCTATTTTCCCGTACACGTATTACGTCCCTTGGCAATGAAATGTCAACAAGTATCATTCTGCGTGCCATAGAGTGCCCGTTTCATTTCTGACTTGTGCATATCTGTTGAAAGTACGTATACATATGATAAACTTACGGTGGAACGCAATGTTGGCTTGTCATGGCTTGTACATGCAACTTCTGGGCTCACTTGAGAAGCGATTAACGTTGTGTCTTGATACAGGTTTGCTGCAATAATTATAACAATAGTCATATTAACAATCATAACAACTAGCCAGATAATATTGTACATATTCTTTACGTATTACTATTATGAATAATAATCATATGTACTATCAGATCGCGTAAAAATCTAAGTTATCTCTGTTTGTCCTATTTTCCCGTACACGTATTACGTCCCTTGGCAATGAAATGTCAACAAGTATCATTCTGCGTGCCATAGAGTGCCCGTTTCATTTCTGACTTGTGCATATCTGTTGAATGTACGTATACATATGAAAAACTTACGGTGGAACGCAATGTTGGCTTGTCATGGCTTGTACATGCAACTTCTGGGCTCACTTGAGAAGCGATTAACGTTGTGTCTTGATACAGGTTTGCTGCAATAATTATAACAATAGTCATATTAACAATCATAACAACAAGCCAGATAATATTGTACATATTCTATACGTATTACTATTATGAATAATAATCATATGTACTATCAGATCGCGTAAAAATCTAAGTTATCTCTGTTTGTCCTATTTTCCCGTACACGTATTACGTCCCTTGGCAATGAAATGTCAACAAGTATCATTCTGCGTGCCATAGAGTGCCCGTTTCATTTCTGACTTGTGCATATCTGTTGAAAGTACGTATACATATGAAAAACTTACGGTGGAACGCATTGTTGGCTTGTCATGGCTTGTACATGCAACTTCTGGGCTCACTTGAGAAGCGATTAACGTTGTGTCTTGATACAGGTTTGCTGCAATAATTATAACAATAGTCATATTAACAATCATAACAACAAGCCAGATAATATTGTACATATTCTATACGTATTACTATTATGAATAATAATCATATGTACTATCAGATCGCGTAAAAATCTAAGTTATCTCTGTTTGTCCTATTTTCCCGTACACGTATTACGTCCCTTGGCAATGAAATGTCAACAAGTATCATTCTGCGTGCCATAGAGCGCCCGTTTCATTTCTGACTTGTGCATATCTGTTGAAAGTACGTATACATATGATAAACTTACGGTGGAACGCAATGTTGGCTTGTCATGGCTTGTACATGCAACTTCTGGGCTCACTTGAGAAGCGATTAACGTTGTGTCTTGATACAGGTTTGCTGCAATAATTATAACAATAGTCATATTAACAATCATAACAACAAGCCAGATAATATTGTACATATTCTTTACGTATTACTATTATGAATAATAATCATATGTACATCAGATCGCGTAAAAATCTAAGTTATCTCTGTTTGTCCTATTTTCCCGTACACGTATTACGTCCCTTGGCAATGAAATGTCAACAAGTATCATTCTGCGTGCCATAGAGTGCCCGTTTCATTTCTGACTTGTGCATATCTGTTGAATGTACGTATACATATGAAAAACTTACGGTGGAACGCAATGTTGGCTTGTCATGGCTTGTACATGCAACTTCTGGGCTCACTTGAGAAGCGATTAACGTTGTGTCTTGATACAGGTTTGCTGCAATAATTATAACAATAGTCATATTAACAATCATAACAACAAGCCAGATAATATTGTACATATTCTATACGTATTACTATTATGAATAATAATCATATGTACTATCAGATCGCGTAAAAATCTAAGTTATCTCTGTTTGTCCTATTTTCCAGTACACGTATTACGTCCCTTGGCAATGAAATGTCAACAAGTATCATTCTGCGTGCCATAGAGTGCCCGTTTCATTTCTGACTTGTGCATATCTGTTGAAAGTACGTATACATATGAAAAACTTACGGTGGAACGCATTGTTGGCTTGTCATGGCTTGTACATGCAACTTCTGGGCTCACTTGAGAAGCGATTAACGTTGTGTCTTGATACAGGTTTGCTGCAATAATTATAACAATAGTCATATTAACAATCATAACAACAAGCCAGATAATATTGTACATATTCTATACGTATTACTATTATGAATAATAATCATATGTACTATCAGATCGCGTAAAAATCTAAGTTATCTCTGTTTGTCCTATTTTCCCGTACACGTATTACGTCCCTTGGCAATGAAATGTCAACAAGTATCATTCTGCGTGCCATAGAGTGCCCGTTTCATTTCTGACTTGTGCATATCTGTTGAAAGTACGTATACATATGAAAAACTTACGGTGGAACGCATTGTTGGCTTGTCATGGCTTGTACATGCAACTTCTGGGCTCACTTGAGAAGCGATTAACGTTGTGTCTTGATACAGGTTTGCTGCTATAAACAATCATAACAACAAGCCAGATAATATTGTACATATTCTATACGTATTACTATTATGAATAATAATCATATGTACCATCAGATCGCGTAAAAATCTTAGTTATCTCTGTTTGTCCTATTTTCCCGTACACGTATTACGTCCCTTGGCAATGAAATGTCAACAAGTATCATTCTGCGTGCCATAGAGTGCCCGTTTCATTTCTGACTTGTGCATATCTGTTGAAAGTACGTATACATATGATAAACTTACGGTGGAACGCAATGTTGGCTTGTCATGGCTTGTACATGCAACTTCTGGGCTCACTTGAGAAGCGATTAACGTTGTGTCTTGATACAGGTTTGCTGCAATAATTATAACAATAGTCATATTAACAATCATAACAACAAGCCAGATAATATTGTACATATTCTTTACGTATTACTATTATGAATAATAATCATATGTACTATCAGATCGCGTAAAAATCTAAGTTATCTCTGTTTGTCCTATTTTCCCGTACACGTATTACGTCCCTTGGCAATGAAATGTCAACAAGTATCATTCTGCGTGCCATAGAGTGCCCGTTTCATTTCTGACTTGTGCATATCTGTTGAAAGTACGTATACATATGAAAAACTTACGGTGGAACGCATTGTTGGCTTGTCATGGCTTGTACATGCAACTTCTGGGCTCACTTGAGAAGCGATTAACGTTGTGTCTTGATACAGGTTTGCTGCAATAATTATAACAATAGTCATATTAACAATCATAACAACAAGCCAGATAATATTGTACATATTCTATACGTATTATTATTATGAATAATAATCATATGTACTATCAGATCGCGTAAAAATCTAAGTTATCTCTGTTTGTCCTATTTTCCCGTACACGTATTACGTCCCTTAGCAATGAAATGTCAACAAGTATCATTCTGCGTGCCATAGAGTGCCCGTTTCATTTCTGACTTGTGCATATCTGTTGAAAGTACGTATACATATGAAAAACTTACGGTGGAACGCATTGTTGGCTTCTCATGGCTTGTACATGCAACTTCTGGGCTCACTTGAGAAGCGATTAACGTTGTGTCTTGATACAGGTTTGCTGCTATAAACAATCATAACAACAAGCCAGATAATATTGTACATATTCTATACGTATTACTATTATGAATAATAATCATATGTACTATCAGATCGCGTAAAAATCTAAGTTATCTCTGTTTGTCCTATTTTCCCGTACACGTATTACGTCCCTTGGCAATGAAATGTCAACAAGTATCATTCTGCGTGCCATAGAGTGCCCGTTTCATTTCTGACTTGTGCATATCTGTTGAAAGTACGTATACATATGATAAACTTACGGTGGAACGCAATGTTGGCTTATCATGGCTTGTACATGCAACTTCTGGGCTCACTTGAGAAGCGATTAACGTTGTGTCTTGATACAGGTTTGCTGCAATAATTATAACAATAGTCATATTAACAATCATAACAACAAGCCAGATAATATTGTACATATTCTATACGTATTACTATTATGAATAATAATCATATGTACTATCAGATCGCGTAAAAATCTAAGTTATCTCTGTTTGTCCTATTTTCCCGTACACGTATTACGTCCCTTGGCAATGAAATGTCAACAAGTATCATTCTGCGTGCCATAGAGTGCCCGTTTCATTTCTGACTTGTGCATATCTGTTGAAAGTACGTATACATATGAAAAACTTACGGTGGAACGCATTGTTGGCTTGTCATGGCTTGTACATGCAACTTCTGGGCTCACTTGAGAAGCGATTAACGTTTTGTCTTGATACAGGTTTGCTGCAATAATTATAACAATAGTCATATTAACAATCATAACAACAAGCCAGATAATATTGTACATATTCTTTACGTATTACTATTATGAATAATAATCATATGTACTATCAGATCGCGTAAAAATCTAAGTTATTTCTGTTTGTCCTATTTTCCCGTACACGTATTACGTCCCTTGGCAATGAAATGTCAACAAGTATCATTCTGCGTGCCATAGAGTGCACGTTTCATTTCTGATGTGTGCATATCTGTTGAAAGTGCGTATACATATGAAAAACTTACGGTGGAACGCATTGTTGGCTTGTCATGGCTTGTACATGCAACTTCTGGGCTCACTTGAGAAGCGATTAACGTTGTGTCTTGATACAGGTTTGCTGCAATAATTATAACAATAGTCATATAAACAATCATAACAACAAGCCAGATAATATTGTACATATTCTATACGTATTACTATTATGAATAATAATCATATGTACTATCAGATCGCGTAAAAATCTAAGTTATCTCTGTTTGTCCTATTTTCCCGTACACGTATTACGTCCCTTGGCAATGAAATGTCAACAAGTATCATTCTGCGTGCCATAGAGTGCCCGTTTCATTTCTGACTTGTGCATATCTGTTGAAAGTACGTATACATATGATAAACTTACGGTGGAACGCAATGTTGGCTTGTCATGGCTTGTACATGCAACTTCTGGGCTCACTTGAGAAGAGATTAACGTTGTGCCTTGATACAGGTTTGCTGCAATAATTATAACAATAGTCATATTAACAATCATAACAACAAGCCAGATAATATTGTACATATTCTATACGTATTACTATTATGAATAATAATCATATGTACTATCAGATCGCGTAAAAATCTAAGTTATCTCTGTTTGTCCTATTTTCCCGTACACGTATTACGTCCCTTAGCAATGAAATGTCAACAAGTATCATTCTGCGTGCCATAGAGTGCCCGTTTCATTTCTGACTTGTGCATATCTGTTGAAAGTACGTATACATATGATAAACTTACGGTGGAACGCAATGTTGGCTTGTCATGGCTTGTACATGCAACTTCTGGGCTCACTTGAGAAGCGATTAACGTTGTGTCTTGATACAGGTTTGCTGCAATAATTATAACAATAGTCATATTAACAATCATAACAACAAGCCAGATAATATTGTACATATTCTATACGTATTACTATTATGAATAATAATCATATGTACTATCAGATCGCGTAAAAATCTAAGTTATCTCTGTTTGTCCTATTTTCCCGTACACGTATTACGTCCCTTGGCAATGAAATGTCAACAAGTATCATTCTGCGTGCCATAGAGTGCCCGTTTCATTTCTGACTTGTGCATATCTGTTGAAAGTACGTATACATATGATAAACTTACGGTGGAACGCAATGTTGGCTTGTCATGGCTTGTACATGCAACTTCTGGGCTCACTTGAGAAGCGATTAACGTTGTGTCTTGATACAGGTTTGCTGCAATAATTATAACAATAGTCATATTAACAATCATAACAACAAGCCAGATAATATTGTACATATTCTATACGTATTACTATTATGAATAATAATCATATGTACTATCAGATCGCATAAAAATCTAAGTTATCTCTGTTTGTCCTATTTTCCCGTACACGTATTACGTCCCTTGGCAATGAAATGTGAACAAGTATCATTCTGCGTGCCATAGAGTGCACGTTTCATTTCTGATGTGTGCATATCTGTTGAAAGTGCGTATACATATGAAAAACTTACGGTGGAACGCATTGTTGGCTTGTCACAAATGGCTTGTACATGCAACTTCTGGGCTCACTTGAGAAGCGATTAACGTTGTGTCTTGATACAGGTTTGCTGCAATAATTATAACAATAGTCATATTAACAATCATAACAACAAGCCAGATAATATTGTACATATTCTTTACGTATTACTATTATGAATAATAATCATATGTACTATCAGATCGCGTAAAAATCTAAGTTATCTCTGTTTGTCCTATTTTCCCGTACACGTATTACGTCCCTTGGCAATGAAATGTCAACAAGTATCATTCTGCGTGCCATAGAGTGCCCGTTTCATTTCTGACTTGTGCATATCTGTTGAAAGTACGTATACATATGAAAAACTTACGGTGGAACGCATTGTTGGCTTGTCATGGCTTGTACATGCAACTTCTGGGCTCACTTGAGAAGCGATTAACGTTGTGTCTTGATACAGGTTTGCTGCAATAATTATAACAATAGTCATAATAACCATCATAACAACAAGCCAGATAATATTGTACATATTCTATACGTATTATTATTATGAATAATAATCATATGTACTATCAGATCGCGTAAAAATCTAAGTTATCTCTGTTTGTCCTATTTTCCCGTACACGTATTACGTCCCTTAGCAATGAAATGTCAACAAGTATCATTCTGCGTGCCATAGAGTGCCCGTTTCATTTCTGACTTGTGCATATCTGTTGAAAGTACGTATACATATGAAAAACTTACGGTGGAACGCATTGTTGGCTTGTCATGGCTTGTACATGCAACTTCTGGGCTCACTTGAGAAGCGATTAACGTTGTGTCTTGATACAGGTTTGCTGCTATAAACAATCATAACAACAAGCCAGATAATATTGTACATATTCTATACGTATTACTATTATGAATAATAATCATATGTACTATCAGATCGCGTAAAAATCTAAGTTATCTCTGTTTGTCCTATTTTCCCGTACACGTATTACGTCCCTTGGCAATGAAATGTCAACAAGTATCATTCTGCGTGCCATAGAGTGCCCGTTTCATTTCTGACTTGTGCATATCTGTTGAAAGTACGTATACATATGATAAACTTACGGTGGAACGCAATGTTGGCTTGTCATGGCTTGTACATGCAACTTCTGGGCTCACTTGAGAAGCGATTAACGTTGTGTCTTGATACAGGTTTGCTGCAATAATTATAACAATAGTCATATTAACAATCATAACAACAAGCCAGATAATATTGTACATATTCTATACGTATTACTATTATGAATAATAATCATATGTACTATCAGATCGCGTAAAAATCTAAGTTATCTCTGTTTGTCCTATTTTCCCGTACACGTATTACGTCCCTTGGCAATGAAATGTCAACAAGTATCATTCTGCGTGCCATAGAGTGCCCGTTTCATTTCTGACTTGTGCATATCTGTTGAAAGTACGTATACATATGAAAAACTTACGGTGGAACGCATTGTTGGCTTGTCATGGCTTGTACATGCAACTTCTGGGCTCACTTGAGAAGCGATTAACGTTGTGTCTTGATACAGGTTTGCTGCAATAATTATAACAATAGTCATATTAACAATCATAACAACAAGCCAGATAATATTGTACATATTCTTTACGTATTACTATTATGAATAATAATCATATGTACTATCAGATCGCGTAAAAATCTAAGTTATCTCTGTTTGTCCTATTTTCCCGTACACGTATTACGTCCCTTGGCAATGAAATGTCAACAAGTATCATTCTGCGTGCCATAGAGTGCCCGTTTCATTTCTGACTTGTGCATATCTGTTGAAAGTACGTATACATATGAAAAACTTACGGTGGAACGCATTGTTGGCTTGACATGGCTTGTACATGCAACTTCTGGGCTCACTTGAGAAGCGATTAACGTTGTGTCTTGATACAGGTTTGCTGCAATAATTATAACAATAGTCATATAAACCATCATAACAACAAGCCAGATAATATTGTACATATTCTATACGTATTATTATTATGAATAATAATCATATGTACTATCAGATCGCGTAAAAATCTAAGTTATCTCTGTTTGTCCTATTTTCCCGTACACGTATTACGTCCCTTAGCAATGAAATGTCAACAAGTATCATTCTGCGTGCCATAGAGTGCCCGTTTCATTTCTGACTTGTGCTGCATATCTGTTGAAAGTACGTATACATATGAAAAACTTACGGTGGAACGCATTGTTGGCTTGTCATGGCTTGTACATGCAACTTCTGGGCTCACTTGAGAAGCGATTAACGTTGTGTCTTGATACAGGTTTGCTGCTATAAACAATCATAACAACAAGCCAGATAATATTTGTACATATCTATACGTATTACTATTATGAATAATAATCATATGTACTATCAGATCGCGTAAAAATCTAAGTTATCTCTGTTTGTCCTATTTTCCCGTACACGTATTACGTCCCTTGGCAATGAAATGTCAACAAGTATCATTCTGCGTGCCATAGAGTGCCCGTTTCATTTCTGACTTGTGCATATCTGTTGAAAGTACGTATACATATGATAAACTTAGCGGGTGGAACGCAATGTTGGCTTGTCATGGCTTGTACATGCAACTTCTGGGCTCACTTGAGAGCGATTAACGTTGTGTCTTGATAGAGGTTTGCTGCAATAATTATAACAATAGTCATATTAACAATCATAACAACATGCCAGATAATATTGTACATATTCTATACGTATTACTATTATGAATAATAATCATATGTACAATCAGATCGCGTAAAAATCTAAGTTATCTCTGTTTGTCCTATTTTCCCGTACACGTATTACGTCCCTTGGCAATGAAATGTCAACAAGTATCATTCTGCGTGCCATAGAGTGCCCGTTTCATTTCTGACTTGTGCATATCTGTTGAAAGTACGTATACATATGAAAAACTTACGGTGGAAGCGCATTGTTGGCTTGTCATGGCTTGTACATGCAACTTCTGGCTCACTTGAGAAGCGATTAACGTTGTGTCTTGATACAGGTTTGCTGCTATAAACAATCATAACAACAAGCCAGATAATATTGTACATATTCTATACGTATTACTATTATGAATAATAATCATATGTACTATCAGATCGCGTAAAAATCTAAGTTATCTCTGTTTGTCCTATATTTCCCGTACACGTATTACGTCCCTTGGCAATGAAATGTCAACAAGTATCATTCTGCGTGCCATAGAGTGCCCGTTTCAATTCTGACTTGTGCATATCTGTTGAAAGTACGTATACATATGATAAACTTACGGTGGAACGCAATGTTGGCTTGTCATGGCTTGTACATGCAACTTCTGGGCTCACTTGAGAAGCGATTAACGTTGTGTCTTGATACAGGTTTGCTGCAATAATTATAACAATAGTCATATTAACAATCATAACAACAAGCCAGATAATATTGTACATATTCTATACGTATTACTATTATGAATAATAATCATATGTACTATCAGATCGCGTAAAATCTAAGTTATCTCTGTTTGTCCTATTTTCCCGTACACGTATTACGTCCCTTGGCAATGAAATGTACAACAAGTATCATTCTGCGTTGCCATAGAGTGACCGTTTCATTTCTGACTTGGTGCATATCTGTTGAAAGTACGTATACATATGAAAAACTTACGGTGGAAACGCATTGTTGGCTTGTCATGGCTTGTACATGCAACTTCTGGGCTTCACTTGAGAAGCGATTAACGTTGTGTCTTGATACAGGTTTGCTGCAATAATTATAACAATAGTCATATTAACAATCATAAACAACAAGCCAGATAATATTGTACATATTCTTTACGTATTACTATTATGAATAATAATCATATGTACTATCAGATCGCGTAAAAATCTAAGTTATCCTCTGTTTGTCCTATTTCCCGTACACGTATTACGTCCCCTTGGCAATGAAATGTCAACAAGTATCATTCTGCGTGCCATAGAGTGCCCGTTTCATTTCTGACTTGTGCATATCTGTTGAAAGTACGTATACATATGAAAAACTTACGGTGGAACGCATTGTTGGCTTGTCATGGCTTGTACATGCAACTTCTGGGCTCACTTGAGAAGCGATTAACGTTGTGTCTTGATACAGGTTTGCTGCAATAATTATAACAATAGTCATATTAACCATCTAACAACAAGCCAGATAATATTGTACATATTCTATACGTATTATTATTATGAATAATAATCATATGTACTATCAGATCGCGTAAAAATCTAAGTTATCTCTGTTTGTCCTATTTTCCCGTACACGTATTACGTCCCTTAGCAATGAAATGTCAACAAGTATCATTCTGCGTGCCATAGAGTGCCCGTTTCATTTCTGACTTGTGCATATCTGTTGAAAGTACGTATACATATGAAAAACTTACGGTGGAACGCATTGTTGGCTTGTCATGGCTTGTACATGCAACTTCTGGGCTCACTTGAGAAGCGATTAACGTTGTGTCTTGATACAGGTTTGCTGCTATAAACAATCATAACAACAAGCCAGATAATATTGTACATATTCTATACGTATTACTATTATGAATAATAATCATATGTACTATCAGATCGCGTAAAAATCTAAGTTATCTCTGTTTGTCCTATTTTCCCGTACACGTATTACGTCCCTTGGCAATGAAATGTCAACAAGTATCATTCTGCGTGCCATAGAGTGCCCGTTTCATTTCTGACTTGTGCATATCTGTTGAAAGTACGTATACATATGATAAACTTACGGTGGAACGCAATGTTGGCTTGTCATGGCTTGTACATGCAACTTCTGGGCTCACTTGAGAAGCGATTAGCGTTGTGTCTTGATACAGGTTTGCTGCAATAATTATAACAATAGTCATATTAACAATCATAACAACAAGCCAGATAATATTGTACATATTCTATACGTATTACTATTATGAATAATAATCATATGTACTATCAGATCGCGTAAAAATCTAAGTTATCTCTGTTTGTCCTATTTTCCCGTACACGTATTACGTCCCTTGGCAATGAAATGTCAACAAGTATCATTCTGCGTGCCATAGAGTGCCCGTTTCATTTCTGACTTGTGCATATCTGTTGAAAGTACGTATACATATGAAAAACTTACGGTGGAACGCATTGTTGGCTTGTCATGGCTTGTACATGCAACTTCTGGGCTCACTTGAGAAGCGATTAACGTTGTGTCTTGATACAGGTTTGCTGCAATAATTATAACAATAGTCATATTAACAATCATAACAACAAGCCAGATAATATTGTACATATTCTTTACGTATTACTATTATGAATAATAATCATATGTACTATCAGATCGCGTAAAAATCTAAGTTATCTCTGTTTGTCCTATTTTCCCGTACACGTATTACGTCCCTTGGCAATGAAATGTCAACAAGTATCATTCTGCGTGCCATAGAGTGCCCGTTTCATTTCTGACTTGTGCATATCTGTTGAAAGTACGTATACATATGATAAACTTACGGTGGAACGCAATGTTGGCTTGTCATGGCTTGTACATGCAACTTCTGGGCTCACTTGAGAAGCGATTAACGTTGTGTCTTGATACAGGTTTGCTGCAATAATTATAACAATAGTCATATTAACAATCATAACAACAAGCCAGATAATATTGTACATATTCTATACGTATTACTATTATGAATAATAATCATATGTACTATCAGATCGCGTAAAAATCTAAGTTATCTCTGTTTGTCCTATTTTCCCGTACACGTATTACGTCCCTTGGCAATGAAATGTCAACAAGTATCATTCTGCGTGCCATAGAGTGCCCGTTTCATTTCTGACTTGTGCATATCTGTTGAAAGTACGTATACATATGATAAACTTACGGTGGAACGCAATGTTGGCTTGTCAAAAAAAAAAAAAAAAAAAAAAAAAAAATTATAAGTAAGATATGCAAGTCCGAGTGTCCGGAATATACTTCAATATCTTCCGATTTTCCGGAGTCTGATATATTCAATAACCAGCCTATATCAATATTTCCGATTATCCGGAATATACCTTCATATTTCCGATGTCCGGAATATACTTTAATATTTCCGATGTCCGGAATATACTTTAATATCCTTCCGATTTTCCGGAGTCAAATATAGTCAATGACTATTTAAAATATTTCCGATTATCCGGAATATGTGATTATAAGTTGTATTGACAGTGTTGCTAATCGTCCGAAATATCCAATAATTATAAGTAAGATATGCAAGTCCGAGTGTCCGGAATATACTTCAATATCTTCCGATTTTCCGGAGTCTGATATATTCAATAACCAGCCTATATCAATATTTCCGATTATCCGGAATATACCTTCATATTTCCGACTGTCCGGAATATACTTTAATATCTTCCGATTTCCGGAGTATGTCCGGAATATACTTTATATACATTTCCGATTTTCCGGAATATGTGATTATAAGACGAATTGACAATATTCCTAATCGTCCGGAATTTACAAGAATTATAAGTAAGATATGCTAATATAATGTAATATAATATAATGTAATGTAATGTAATATAATATAATTTAATATAATATGATGTAATATAATATATAATATAATATATATAATATAATATAATAAAATAAATAAAATAAAATAAAATCATAAAATAAAATAAATAAAAATAAAATAAAATAATTAAATAATTAAATTAAATTAATAAAATAAAAAATGAAATGAATTGAAATGAAGAAGGCACATCCATCACCATTACACTATTGAACATGATTATGCCTATCCTAATACATACCTGTATCTCAAAATATGAAGCGAATTTGTTCAGTTGTGCATATGCTCTGGAATTTTGTGCTCTTTTAAGAGTAGGTGAAGTGTCCAAGTCAAATACAGACTCTGATAACAAAGTTTTAAGTTTCAATTCGAAAAACGTTCAGATCGGTAGGGGTGAAAAATATCACAGTACAGTTCTCCGAACACAACACTTCCATTAAAGAGGCTCTGGTAGATACTTGGCATGCATGCCAAAAATAGAAGGTTAATTTCTATGCCATTTTGATGGATCACCAGTAACAAGCTACCAATTTAAGGCTGCTTAAAGCATTATAATCCTTTGGCATTCAGAGAACATATTATAAATCCCAATCTGTCAGAATTGGGGGTGCAACAGCAATGTTTAATAAAGGAAAAATCGAAGATGAAATTATGAATTCGTCGATGGAAACATCCGATTAAATATGCCCCCATTAAACAGGGTCTAGTAGTTTTGGTCTTATACACAAAACAACTGACAGTTGTTTAAGTTTAGATTTTCGGCCAATTTCAAGTCTGGGTAGTCTGGGCTTCAATCATTAGAGATGCTTTCAACCGAGCCCATCACAGACCTGACGGGGTACATCTACATCAATTGTTTGGTCGGTTATTCCTCCCAAGGTTGAAATACCGTGACGAAACATGTCATAAACAGTTAGATAAAAGTCCGTATTAATACTTGCATAAGCAAATATCTCATCAAAAATGGATGCGCATATATTGCTTATCCTGAATTTTCAGAAAGTATGGAAATGTTTAAGAATAACGAACATCTGTTAGATCTAGGTAATAACAAAATGTTAAACATCCTGCAAGGTGGACTGTACCAATTTATGCAGTCAAATGCATCTGTTTTCCCAGACAAAGTAGAAATTGGTCCGTGGCTGGCACCTTTTTTCGACACGTGCTAGTCCGCCTAAAGCGCGTACTTTTTGGCGGGACACGCGCACACGTGCTACCTCGTATTTGCGTGTCTTGGCATTACCAGCACGTATCGGCTAAGTGTCCGAGTGTCTGGAATAGGGAGTTATAAATCCCAATATGTCCGATTTGTCCGGAATATGGAACTATATTTCCGGGAATGTTATCAACTGTCAAAATTTCCGATTGTCCGGAATATAATGAATATATGTTGATCTGAAAATTAATATTTCCGACTGTCCGGAATATAATAAATATATGTTGATCTGAAAATTCAACTATTTCTAATAAATTATAATGCTATATTAAATACATAAAGTCAGCCATGGCCAATTCTGCCAAAAAATAAAAGCATAGTAAAAGATAATTCCGACTTTGTTTCAGTAAATCCCACTTTTTGTGATAAATGCAATTATGCAGTCAAAATTGACAAGTAGTTGTGGTTATCACAAAAGGGGAAATTACTGCTGTATATACAGTGTTAAAACTTCACCTAGAGTAAGCTCCCTTCATAACATGGATTTGGAAAACTCAAGTAAGTTTATTGCAAATTTGTTTCACGATAAATTAACAATTTCATAGTTACTAAACAATATTTCATTATACCCGCCCTCCCAACCCTAGATAACTGTTTTACCAGGAGTTGTGTCTTTTGCTGCTGGTGTTGTTCTTTTCTATTTTCAGCGCCAACAGGAATTTAATTGAATTGGGGTTTTAAGGCGCACCAACACATGAAAAGGTTGTATGGCGCCTACCAGGCAGGAACATGCCAGGCTCGTCTTCCATGTCCAGCGAGAGGAAATATGAAAAATGGGCCTGAAACCTTCTCACCCTGAACTGCGGAGTTGCTGCAGGTTCTATCGTGGAAACTCCATTTACGTTGGAGCCTACCTACCCCTCCAAAGGGGTCTGCAGTGGCCATATCCTTTGCCCCGTGACCAAACGGGGGCCCACGGGCACCACACGGGGAACGCGCCAAGAGGAATATAACAATCGAAAAAACAAACTGAGTACATATAAAACACTGCAACCACGTCATGGCTGATGTAAAGCAAGAATCAAACAATACACGATAAAACATGAAAATATTAGGTTATGCTGAAAGACAGCATTTCAATATCCAACTCATTCATCTTCTCGGTGTTAAATTAGAAGTGTATATATTAGGGATATGTCTTTCCAATTTTAAAGTGTATTAATATACAGTAATATAGCATTGTCCGAATGGTCTTGGCGTTACCAGCACATATCGGCTCATATTTTTATGAAAAGGATATTAATTACAAGATAAATAAACATTCATTTATTATTATGCTTCCGATATCCGGAGTATAATTTAAAGTAAATCATTTATAATCTCATTGGTAATATTCTTCCGATTTTCCGGAGTCTGATATATTTCATTACCAGCCTATATCATATTTACGATTGTCCGGAATATACTTCGATTTTCCGGAGTCTGATATATTTAATTACCAGCCTATATCAATATTTCCGATTGTCCGGAATATACTTCAATATTTCCGATTGTCCGGAATATACTTTATTATTTCCGATTGTCCGGAATATACTTTAATATTTCCGATGAATCGCCATTGCTTTCTGTTTCCCTACAGGTTTTCAGATGGAAATGCTAAAGAAAGTCAGGAGGGTAGAAGATGCCTTTCTGGTCTGAGCGTAGATTCTTCCTACCTCCCCTCCTACGCAAAAAAATAAATAAAATATAACTGAAATATAAAAAATGCTAGGTTTCAATTAGGGTTGGGGCAGCTGGCTCGCAGATTTCCTGGCTTTCTGAAGTTTTCCCTGTTAATCACGATTCTACTCCAAATATTCCCGATTGTTCGGAATAAACGTATTCATTGCCAGCACGTATCTGCCTAACATTGAATGATAACGATATATATTACATGATGAATAAACAGGCATTACCAGCACGTATCGGCTAAGTGTCCGAGTGTCTGGAATAGGGAGTTATAAATCCCAATATGTCCGATTTGTCCGGAATATGGAACTATATTTCCGGGAATGTTATCAACTGTCAAAATTTCCGATTGTCCGGAATATAATGAATATATGTTGATCTGAAAATTAATATTTCCGACTGTCCGGAATATAATAAATATATGTTGATCTGAAAATTCAACTATTTCTAATAAATTATAATGCTATATTAAATACATAAAGTCAGCCATGGCCAATTCTGCCAAAAAATAAAAGCATAGTAAAAGATAATTCCGACTTTTGTTTCAGTAAATCCCACTTTTTGTGATAATAATCATATGTACTATCAGATCGCGTAAAAATCTAAGTTATCTCTGTTTGTCCTATTTTCCCGTACACGTATTACGTCCCTTGGCAATGAAATGTCAACAAGTATCATTCTGCGTGCCATAGAGTGCCCGTTTCATTTCTGACTTGTGCATATCTGTTGTAAGTACGTATACATATGATAAACTTACGGTGGAACGCAATGTTGGCTTGTCATGGCTTGTACATGCAACTTCTGGGCTCACTTGAGAAGCGATTAACGTTGTGTCTTGATACAGGTTTGCTGCAATAATTATAACAATAGTCATATTAACAATCATAACAACAAGCCAGATAATATTGTACATATTCTATACGTATTACTATTATGAATAATAATCATATGTACTATCAGATCGCATAAAAATCTAAGTTATCTCTGTTTGTCCTATTTTCCCGTACACGTATTACGTCCCTTGGCAATGAAATGTCATCAAGTATCATTCTGCGTGCCATAGAGTGCCCGTTTCATTTCTGACTTGTGCATATCTGTTGAAAGTACGTATACATATGAAAAACTTACGGTGGAACGCATTGTTGGCTTGTCATGGCTTGTACATGCAACTTCTGGGCTCACTTGAGAAGCGATTAACGTTGTTTCTTGATACAGGTTTGCTGCTATAAACAATCATAACAACAAGCCAGATAATATTGTACATATTCTATACGTATTACTATTATGAATAATAATCATATGTACTATCAGATCGCGTAAAAATCTAAGTTATCTCTGTTTGTCCTATTTTCCCGTACACGTATTACGTCCCTTGGCAATGAAATGTCAACAAGTATCATTCTGCGTGCCATAGAGTGCCCGTTTCATTTCTGACTTGTGCATATCTGTTGAAAGTACGTATACATATGATAAACTTACGGTGGAACGCAATGTTGGCTTGTCATGGCTTGTACATGCAACTTCTGGGCTCACTTGAGAAGCGATTAACGTTGTGTCTTGATACAGGTTTGCTGCAATAATTATAACAATAGTCATATTAACAATCATAACAACAAGCCAGATAATATTGTACATATTCTATACGTATTACTATTATGAATAATAATCATATGTACTATCAGATCGCGTAAAAATCTAAGTTATCTCTGTTTGTCCTATTTTCCCGTACACGTATTACGTCCCTTGGCAATGAAATGTCAACAAGTATCATTCTGCGTGCCATAGAGTGCCCGTTTCATTTCTGACTTGTGCATATCTGTTGAAAGTACGTATACATATGATAAACTTACGGTGGAACGCAATGTTGGCTTGTCATGACTTGTACATGCAACTTCTGGGCTCACTTGAGAAGCGATTAACGTTGTGTCTTGATACAGGTTTGCTGCAATAATTATAACAATAGTCATATTAACAATCATAACAACAAGCCAGATAATATTGTACATATTCTATACTTATTACTATTATGAATAATAATCATATGTACTATCAGATCGCATAAAAATCTAAGTTATCTCTGTTTGTCCTATTTTCCCGTACACGTATTACGTCCCTTGGCAATGAAATGTGAACAAGTATCATTCTGCGTGCCATAGAGTGCACGTTTCATTTCTGATGTGTGCATATCTGTTGAAAGTGCGTATACATATGAAAAACTTACGGTGGAACGCATTGTTGGCTTGTCACAAATGGCTTGTACATGCAACTTCTGGGCTCACTTGAGAAGCGATTAACGTTGTGTCTTGATACAGGTTTGCTGCTATAAACAATCATAACAACAAGCCAGATAATATTGTACATATTCTATACGTATTACTATTATGAATAATAATCATATGTACTATCAGATCGCGTAAAAATCTAAGTTATCTCTGTGTTTCTCCTATTTTCCCGTACACGTATTACGTCCCTTGGCAATGAAATGTCAACAAGTATCATTCTGCGTGCCATAGAGTGCACGTTTCATTTCTGATGTGTGCATATCTGTTGAAAGTGCGTATACATATGAAAAACTTACGGTGGAACGCATTTGGCTTGTCATGGCTTGTACATGCAACTTCTGGGCTCACTTGAGAAGCGATTAACGTTGTGTCTTGATACAGGTTTGCTGCAATAATTATAACAATAGTCATATTAACAATCATAACAACAAGCCAGATAATATTGTACATATTCTATACGTATTACTATTATGAATAATAATCATATGTACTATCAGATCGCGTAAAAATCTAAGTTATCTCTGTTTGTCCTATTTTCCCTTACACGTATTACGTCCCTTGGCAATGAAATGTCAACAAGTATCATTCTGCGTGCCATAGAGTGCCCGTTTCATTTCTGACTTGTGCATATCTGTTGAAAGTACGTATACATATGAAAAACTTACGGTGGAACGCATTGTTGGCTTGTCATGGCTTGTACATGCAACTTCTGGGCTCACTTGAGAAGCGATTAACGTTGTGTCTTGATACAGGTTTGCTGCAATAATTATAACAATAGTCATATTAACAATCATAACAACAAGCCAGATAATATTGTACATATTCTTTACGTATTACTATTATGAATAATAATCATATGTACTATCAGATCGCGTAAAAATCTAAGTTATCTCTGTTTGTCCTATTTTCCCGTACACGTATTACGTCCCTTGGCAATGAAATGTCAACAAGTATCATTCTGCGTGCCATAGAGTGCCCGTTTCATTTCTGACTTGTGCATATCTGTTGAAAGTACGTATACATATGATAAACTTACGGTGGAACGCAATGTTGGCTTGTCATGGCTTGTACATGCAACTTCTGGGCTCACTTGAGAAGCGATTAACGTTGTGTCTTGATACAGGTTTGCTGCAATAATTATAACAATAGTCATATTAACAATCATAACAACAAGCCAGATAATATTGTACACATTATTTACGTATTACTATTATGAATAATAATCATATGTACTATCAGATCGCGTAAAAATCTAAGTTATCTCTGTTTGTCCTATTTTCCCGTACACGTATTACGTCCCTTGGCAATGAAATGTCAACAAGTATCATTCTGCGTGCCATAGAGTGCACGTTTCATTTCTGATGTGTGCATATCTGTTGAAAGTGCGTATACATATGAAAAACTTACGATGGAACGCATTGTTGGCTTGTCATGGCTTGTACATGCAACTTCTGGGCTCACTTGAAAAGCGATTAACGTTGTGTCTTGATACAGGTTTGCTGCAATAATTATAACAATAGTCATATTAACAATCATAACAACAAGCCAGATAATATTGTACATATTCTTTACGTATTACTATTATGAATAATAATCATATGTACTATCAGATCGCGTAAAAATCTAAGTTATCTCTGTTTGTCCTATTTTCCCGTACACGTATTACGTCCCTTGGCAATGAAATGTCAACAAGTATCATTCTGCGTGCCATAGAGCGCCCGTTTCATTTCTGACTTGTGCATATCTGTTGAAAGTACGTATACATATGAAAAACTTACGGTGGAACGCATTGTTGGCTTGTCATGGCTTGTACATGCAACTTCTGGGCTCACTTGAGAAGCGATTAACGTTGTGTCTTGATACAGGTTTGCTGCAATAATTATAACAATAGTCATATTAACAATCATAACAACAAGCCGGATAATATTGTACATATTCTTTACGTATTACTATTATGAATAATAATCATATGTACTATCAGATCGCGTAAAAATCTAAGTTATCTCTGTTTGTCCTATTTTCCCGTACACGTATTACGTCCCTTGGCAATGAAATGTCAACAAGTATCATTCTGCGTGCCATAGAGTGCCCGTTTCATTTCTGACTTGTGCATATCTGTTGAAAGTACGTATACATATGATAAACTTACGGTGGAACGCAATGTTGGCTTGTCATGGCTTGTACACGCAACTTCTGGGCTCACTTGAGAAGCGATTAACGTTGTGTCTTGATACAGGTTTGCTGCAATAATTATAACAATAGTCATATTAACAATCATAACAACAAGCCAGATAATATTGTACATATTATTTACGTATTACTATTATGAATAATAATCATATGTACTATCAGATCGCGTAAAAATCTAAGTTATCTCTGTTTGTCCTATTTTCCCGTACACGTATAACGTCCCTTGGCAATGAAATGTCAACAAGTATCATTCTGTGTGCCATAGAGTGCCCGTTTCATTTCTGACTTGTGCATATCTGTTGAAAGTACGTATACATATGAAAAACTTACGGTGGAACGCATTGTTGGTTTGTCATGGCTTGTACATGCAACTTCTGGGCTCACTTGAGAAGCGATTAACGTTGTGTCTTGATACAGGTTTGCTGCAATAATTATAACAATAGTCATATTAACAATCATAACAACAAGCCAGATAATATTGTACATATTCTTTACGTATTACTATTATGAATAATAATCATATGTACTATCAGATCGCGTAAAAATCTAAGTTATCTCTGTTTGTCCTATTTTCCCGTACACGTATTACGTCCCTTGGCAATGAAATGTCAACAAGTATCATTCTGCGTGCCATAGAGTGCACGTTTCATTTCTGATGTGTGCATATCTGTTGAAAGTGCGTATACATATGAAAAACTTACGATGGAACGCATTGTTGGCTTGTCATGGCTTGTACATGCAACTTCTGGGCTCACTTGAAAAGCGATTAACGTTGTGTCTTGATACAGGTTTGCTGCAATAATTATAACAATAGTCATATTAACAATCATAACAACAAGCCAGATAATATTGTACATATTCTTTACGTATTACTATTATGAATAATAATCATATGTACTATCAGATCGCGTAAAAATCTAAGTTATCTCTGTTTGTCCTATTTTCCCGTACACGTATTACGTCCCTTGGCAATGAAATGTCAACAAGTATCATTCTGCGTGCCATAGAGCGCCCGTTTCATTTCTGACTTGTGCATATCTGTTGAAAGTACGTATACATATGAAAAACTTACGGTGGAACGCATTGTTGGCTTGTCATGGCTTGTACATGCAACTTCTGGGCTCACTTGAGAAGCGATTAACGTTGTGTCTTGATACAGGTTTGCTGCAATAATTATAACAATAGTCATATTAACAATCATAACAACAAGCCGGATAATATTGTACATATTCTTTACGTATTACTATTATGAATAATAATCATATGTACTATCAGATCGCGTAAAAATCTAAGTTATCTCTGTTTGTCCTATTTTCCCGTACACGTATTACGTCCCTTGGCAATGAAATGTCAACAAGTATCATTCTGCGTGCCATAGAGTGCCCGTTTCATTTCTGACTTGTGCATATCTGTTGAAAGTACGTATACATATGATAAACTTACGGTGGAACGCAATGTTGGCTTGTCATGGCTTGTACATGCAACTTCTGGGCTCACTTGAGAAGCGATTAACGTTGTGTCTTGATACAGGTTTGCTGCAATAATTATAACAATAGTCATATTAACAATCATAACCAGAAGCCAGATAATATTGTACATAGTCTATACGTATTACTATTATGAATAATAATCATATGTACTATCAGATCGCGTAAAAATCTAAGTTATCTCTGTTTGTCCTATTTTCCCGTACACGTATTACGTCCCTTGGCAATGAAATGTCAACAAGTATCATTCTGTGTGCCATAGAGTGCCCGTTTCATTTCTGACTGGTGCATATCTGTTGAAAGTACGTATACATATGAAAAACTTACGGTGGGACGCATTGTTGGCTTGTCATGGCTTGTACATGCAACTTCTGGGCTCACTTGAGAAGCGATTAACGTTGTGTCTTGATACAGGTTTGCTGCAATAATTATAACAATAGTCATATTAACAATCATAACAACAAGCCGGATAATATTGTACATATTCTTTACGTATTACTATTATGAATAATAATCATATGTACTATCAGATCGCGTAAAAATCTAAGTTATCTCTGTTTGTCCTATTTTCCCGTACACGTATTACGTCCCTTGGCAATGAAATGTCAACAAGTATCATTCTGCGTGCCATAGAGTGCACGTTTCATTTCTGATGTGTGCATATCTGTTGAAAGTGCGTATACATATGAAAAACTTACGATGGAACGCATTGTTGGCTTGTCATGGCTTGTACATGCAACTTCTGGGCTCACTTGAAAAGCGATTAACGTTGTGTCTTGATACAGGTTTGCTGCAATAATTATAACAATAGTCATATTAACAATCATAACAACAAGCCAGATAATATTGTACATATTCTTTACGTATTACTATTATGAATAATAATCATATGTACTATCAGATCGCGTAAAAATCTAAGTTATCTCTGTTTGTCCTATTTTCCCGTACACGTATTACGTCCCTTGGCAATGAAATGTCAACAAGTATCATTCTGCGTGCCATAGAGCGCCCGTTTCATTTCTGACTTGTGCATATCTGTTGAAAGTACGTATACATATGAAAAACTTACGGTGGAACGCATTGTTGGCTTGTCATGGCTTGTACATGCAACTTCTGGGCTCACTTGAGAAGCGATTAACGTTGTGTCTTGATACAGGTTTGCTGCAATAATTATAACAATAGTCATATTAACAATCATAACAACAAGCCGGATAATATTGTACATATTCTTTACGTATTACTATTATGAATAATAATCATATGTACTATCAGATCGCGTAAAAATCTAAGTTATCTCTGTTTGTCCTATTTTCCCGTACACGTATTACGTCCCTTGGCAATGAAATGTCAACAAGTATCATTCTGCGTGCCATAGAGTGCCCGTTTCATTTCTGACTTGTGCATATCTGTTGAAAGTACGTATACATATGATAAACTTACGGTGGAACGCAATGTTGACTTGTCATGGCTTGTACATGCAACTTCTGGGCTCACTTGAGAAGCGATTAACGTTGTGTCTTGATACAGGTTTGCTGCAATAATTATAACAATAGTCATATTAACAATCATAACCAGAAGCCAGATAATATTGTACATATTCTATACGTATTACTATTATGAATAATAATCATATGTACTATCAGATCGCGTAAAAATCTAAGTTATCTCTGTTTGTCCTATTTTCCCGTACACGTATTACGTCCCTTGGCAATGAAATGTCAACAAGTATCATTCTGTGTGCCATAGAGTGCCCGTTTCATTTCTGACTTGTGCATATCTGTTGAAAGTACGTATACATATGAAAAACTTACGGTGGGACGCATTGTTGGCTTGTCATGGCTTGTACATGCAACTTCTGGGCTCACTTGAGAAGCGATTAACGTTGTGTCTTGATACAGGTTTGCTGCAATAATTATAACAATAGTCATATTAACAATCATAACAACAAGCCGGATAATATTGTACATATTCTTTACGTATTACTATTATGAATAATAATCATATGTACTATCAGATCGCGTAAAAATCTAAGTTATCTCTGTTTGTCCTATTTTCCCGTACACGTATTACGTCCCTTGGCAATGAAATGTCAACAAGTATCATTCTGCGTGCCATAGAGTGCCCGTTTCATTTCTGACTTGTGCATATCTGTTGAAAGTACGTATACATATGAAAAACTTACGGTGGAACGCAATGTTGGCTTGTCATGGCTTGTACATGCAACTTCTGGGCTCACTTGAGAAGCGATTAACGTTGTGTCTTGATACAGGTTTGCTGCAATAATTATAACAATAGTCATATTAACAATCATAACAACAAGCCAGATAATATTGTACACATTATTTACGTATTACTATTATGAATAATAATCATATGTACTATCAGATCGCGTAAAAATCTAAGTTATCTCTGTTTGTCCTATTTTCCCGTACACGTATTACGTCCCTTGGCAATGAAATGTCAACAAGTATCATTCTGCGTGCCATAGAGTGCACGTTTCATTTCTGATGTGTGCATATCTGTTGAAAGTGCGTATACATATGAAAAACTTACGATGGAACGCATTGTTGGCTTGTCATGGCTTGTACATGCAACTTCTGGGCTCACTTGAAAAGCGATTAACGTTGTGTCTTGATACAGGTTTGCTGCAATAATTATAACAATAGTCATATTAACAATCATAACAACAAGCCAGATAATATTGTACATATTCTTTACGTATTACTATTATGAATAATAATCATATGTACTATCAGATCGCGTAAAAATCTAAGTTATCTCTGTTTGTCCTATTTTCCCGTACACGTATTACGTCCCTTGGCAATGAAATGTCAACAAGTATCATTCTGCGTGCCATAGAGCGCCCGTTTCATTTCTGACTTGTGCATATCTGTTGAAAGTACGTATACATATGAAAAACTTACGGTGGAACGCATTGTTGGCTTGTCATGGCTTGTACATGCAACTTCTGGGCTCACTTGAGAAGCGATTAACGTTGTGTCTTGATACAGGTTTGCTGCAATAATTATAACAATAGTCATATTAACAATCATAACAACAAGCCGGATAATATTGTACATATTCTTTACGTATTACTATTATGAATAATAATCATATGTACTATCAGATCGCGTAAAAATCTAAGTTATCTCTGTTTGTCCTATTTTCCCGTACACGTATTACGTCCCTTGGCAATGAAATGTCAACAAGTATCATTCTGCGTGCCATAGAGTGCCCGTTTCATTTCTGACTTGTGCATATCTGTTGAAAGTACGTATACATATGATAAACTTACGGTGGAACGCAATGTTGGCTTGTCATGGCTTGTACATGCAACTTCTGGGCTCACTTGAGAAGCGATTAACGTTGTGTCTTGATACAGGTTTGCTGCAATAATTATAACAATAGTCATATTAACAATCATAACAACAAGCCAGATAATATTGTACATATTATTTACGTATTACTATTATGAATAATAATCATATGTACTATCAGATCGCCTAAAAATCTAAGTTATCTCTGTTTGTCCTATTTTCCCGTACACGTATTACGTCCCTTGGCAATGAAATGTCAACAAGTATCATTCTGCGTGCCATAGAGTGCCCGTTTCATTTCTGACTTGTGCATATCTGTTGAAAGTACGTATACATATGAAAAACTTACGGTGGAACGCATTGTTGGCTTGTCATGGCTTGTACATGCAACTTCTGGGCTCACTTGAGAAGCGATTAACGTTGTGTCTTGATACAGGTTTGCTGCAATAATTATAACAATAGTCATATTAACAATCATAACAACAAGCCAGATAATATTGTACATATTCTTTACGTATTACAATTATGAATAATAATCATATGTACTATCAGATCGCGTAAAAATCTAAGTTATCTCTGTTTGTCCTATTTTCCCGTACACGTATTACGTCCCTTGGCAATGAAATGTCAACAAGTATCATTCTGCGTGCCATAGAGTGCACGTTTCATTTCTGACTTGTGCATATCTGTTGAAAGTGCGTATACATATGAAAAACTTACGGTGGAACGCATTGTTGGCTTGTCATGGCTTGTACATGCAACTTCTGGGCTCACTTGAAAAGCGATTAACGTTGTGTCTTGATACAGGTTTGCTGCAATAATTATAACAATAGTCATATTAACAATCATAACAACAAGCCAGATAATATTGTACATATTCTTTACGTATTACTATTATGAATAATAATCATATGTACTATCAGATCGCGTAAAAATCTAAGTTATCTCTGTTTGTCCTATTTTCCCGTACACGTATTACGTCCCTTGGCAATGAAATGTCAACAAGTATCATTCTGCGTGCCATAGAGTGCACGTTTCATTTCTGATGTGTGCATATCTGTTGAAAGTGCGTATACATATGAAAAACTTACGGTGGAACGCATTGTTGGCTTGTCATGGCTTGTACATGCAACTTCTGGGCTCACTTGAAAAGCGATTAACGTTGTGTCTTGATACAGGTTTGCTGCAATAATTATAACAATAGTCATATTAACAATCATAACAACAAGCCAGATAATATTGTACATATTCTATACGTATTACTATTATGAATAATAATCATATGTACTATCAGATCGCGTAAAAATCTAAGTTATCTCTGTTTGTCCTATTTTCCCGTACACGTATTACGTCCCTTGGCAATGAAATGTCAACAAGTATCATTCTGCGTGCCATAGAGTGCCCGTTTCATTTCTGACTTGTGCATATCTGTTGAAAGTACGTATACATATGAAAAACTTACGGTGGAACGCATTGTTGGCTTGTCATGGCGTGTACATGCAACTTCTGGGCTCACTTGAGAAGCGATTAACGTTGTGTCTTGATACAGGTTTGCTGCAATAATTATAACAATAGTCATATTAACAATCATAACAACTAGCCAGATAATATTGTACATATTCTTTACGTATTACTATTATGAATAATAATCATATGTACTATCAGATCGCGTAAAAATCTAAGTTATCTCTGTTTGTCCTATTTTCCCGTACACGTATTACGTCCCTTGGCAATGAAATGTCAACAAGTATCATTCTGCGTGCCATAGAGTGCCCGTTTCATTTCTGACTTGTGCATATCTGTTGAAAGTACGTATACATATGAAAAACTTACGGTGGAACGCATTGTTGGCTTGTCATGGCTTGTACATGCAACTTCTGGGCTCACTTGAGCAGCGATTAACGTTGTGTCTTGATACAGGTTTGCTGCAATAATTATAACAATAGTCATATTAACAATCATAACAACAAGCCAGATAATATTGTACATATTCTATACGTATTACTATTATGAATAATAATCATATGTACTATCAGATCGCGTAAAAATCTAAGTTATCTCTGTTTGTCCTATTTTCCCGTACACGTATTACGTCCCTTGGCAATGAAATGTCAACAAGTATCATTCTGCGTGCCATAGAGTGCCCGTTTCATTTCTGACTTGTGCATATCTGTTGAAAGTACGTATACATATGATAACCTTACGGTGGAACGCAATGTTGGCTTGTCATGGCTTGTACATGCAACTTCTGGGCTCACTTGAGAAGCGATTAACGTTGTGTCTTGATACAGGTTTGCTGCAATAATTATAACAATAGTCATATTAACAATCATAACAACAAGCCAGATAATATTGTACATATTCTATACGTATTACTATTATGAATAATAATCATATGTACTATCAGATCGCCTAAAAATCTAAGTTATCTCTGTTTGTCCTATTTTCCCGTACACGTATTACGTCCCTTGGCAATGAAATGTCAACAAGTATCATTCTGCGTGCCATAGAGTGCCCGTTTCATTTCTGACTTGTGCATATCTGTTGAAAGTACGTATACATATGAAAAACTTACGGTGGAACGCATTGTTGGCTTGTCATGGCTTGTACATGCAACTTCTGGGCTCACTTGAGAAGCGATTAACGTTGTGTCTTGATACAGGTTTGCTGCAATAATTATAACAATAGTCATATTAACAATCATAACAACAAGCCAGATAATATTGTACATATTATTTACGTATTACTATTATGAATAATAATCATATGTACTATCAGATCGCCTAAAAATCTAAGTTATCTCTGTTTGTCCTATTTTCCCGTACACGTATTACGTCCCTTGGCAATGAAATGTCACAAGTATCATTCTGCGTGCCATAGAGTGCCCGTTTCATTTCTGACTTGTGCATATCTGTTGAAAGTACGTATACATATGAAAACTTACGGTGGAACGCATTGTTGCTTGTCATGGCTTGTACATGCAACTTCTGGGCTCACTTGAGAAGCGATTAACGTTGTGTCTTGATACAGGTTTGCTGCAATAATTATAACAATAGTCATATTAACAATCATAACAACAAGCCAGATAATATTGTACATATTCTTTACGTATTACAATTATGATTAATAATCATATGTACTATCAGATCGCGTAAAAATCTAAGTTATCTCTGTTTGTCCTATTTTCCCGTACACGTATTACGTCCCTTGGCAATGAAATGTCAACAAGTATCATTCTGCGTGCCATAGAGTGCACGTTTCATTCTGACTTGTGCATATCTGTTGAAAGTGCGTATACATATGAAAAAACTTACGGTGGAAACGCATTGTTGGCTTGTCATGGCTTGTACATGCAACTTCTGGGCTCACTTGAAAAGCGATTAACGTTGTGTCTTGATACAGGTTTGCTGCAATAATTATAACAATAGTCATATTAACAATCATAACAACAAGCCAGATAATATTGTACATATTCTTTACGTATTACTATTATGAATAATAATCATATGTACTATCAGATCGCGTAAAAATCTAAGTTATCTCTGTTTGTCCTATTTTCCCGTACACGTATTACGTCCCTTGGCAATGAAATGTCAACAAGTATCATTCTGCGTGCCATAGAGTGCACGTTTCATTTCTGATGTGTGCATATCTGTTGAAAGTGCGTATACATATGAAAAACTTACGGTGGAACGCATTGTTGGCTTGTCATGGCTTGTACATGCAACTTCTGGGCTCACTTGAAAGCGATTAACGTTTGTGTCTTGATACAGGTTTGCTGCAATAATTATAACAATAGTCATATTAACAATCATAACAACAAGCCAGATAATATTGTACATATTCTATACGTATTACTATTATGAATAATAATCATATGTACTATCAGATCGCGTAAAAATCTAAGTTATCTCTGTTTGTCCTATTTTCCGTACACGTATTACGTCCCTTGGCAATGAAATGTCAACAAGTATCATTCTGCGTGCCATAGAGTGCCCGTTCATTCTGACTTGTGCATATCTGTTGAAAGTACGTATACATATGAAAACTTACGGTGGAACGCATTGTTGGCTTGTCATGGCGTGTACATGCAACTTCTGGCTCACTTGAGAAGCGATTAACGTTGTGTCTTGATACAGGTTTGCTGCAATAATTATAACAATAGTCATATTAACAATCATAACAACTAGCCAGATAATATTGTACATATTCTTTACGTATTACTATTATGAATAATAATCATATGTACTATCAGATCGCGTAAAAATCTAAGTTATCTCTGTTTGTCCTATTTTCCCGTACACGTATTACGTCCCTTGGCAATGAAATGTCAACAAGTATCATTCTGCGTGCCATAGAGTGCCCGTTTCATTTCTGACTTGTGCATATCTGTTGAAAGTACGTATACATATGAAAAACTTACGGTGGAACGCATTGTTGGCTTGTCATGGCTTGTACATGCAACTTCTGGGCTCACTTGAGCAGCGATTAACGTTGTGTCTTGATACAGGTTTGCTGCAATAATTATAACAATAGTCATATTAACAATCATAACAACAAGCCCAGATAATATTGTACATATTCTATACGTATTACTATTATGAATAATAATCATATGTACTATCAGATCGCGTAAAATCTAAGTTATCTCTGTTTGTCCTATTTTCCCGTACACGTATTACGTCCCTTGGCAATGAAATGTCAACAAGTATCATTCTGCGTGCCATAGAGTGCCCGTTTCATTTCTGACTTGTGCATATCTGTTGAAAGTACGTATACATATGATAACCTTACGGTGGAACGCAATGTTGGCTTGTCATGGCTGTACATGCAACTTCTGGCTCACTTGAGAAGCGATTAACGTTGTGTCTTGATACAGGTTTGCTGCAATAATTATAACAATAGTCATATTAACAATCATAACAACAAGCCAGATAATATTGTACATATTCTATACGTATTACTATTATGAATAATAATCATATGTACTATCAGATCGCCTAAAAATCTAAGTTATCTCTGTTTGTCCTATTTTCCCGTACACGTATTACGTCCCTTGGCAATGAAATGTCAACAAGTATCATTCTGCGTGCCATAGAGTGCCCGTTTCATTTCTGACTTGTGCATATCTGTTGAAAGTACGTATACATATGAAAAACTTACGGTGGAACGCATTGTTGGCTTGTCATGGCTTGTACATGCAACTTCTGGCTCACTTGAGAAGCGATTAACGTTGTGTCTTGATACAGGTTTGCTGCAATAATTATAACAATAGTCATATTAACAATCATAACAACAAGCCAGATAATATTGTACATATTCTTTACGTATTACAATTATGAATAATAATCATATGTACTATCAGATCGCGTAAAAATCTAAGTTATCTCTGTTTTGTCCTATTTTCCCGTACACGTATTACGTCCCTTGGCAATGAAATGTCAACAAGTATCATTTCTGCGTGCCATAGAGTGCCCGTTTCATTTCTGACTTGTGCATATCTGTTGAAAGTACGTATACATATGAAAAACTTACAGTGGAACGCATTGTTGGCTTGTCATGGCTTGTACATGCAACTTCTGGGCTCACTTGAGAAGCGATTAACGTTTTGTCTTGATACAGGTTTGCTGCAATAATTATAACAATAGTCATATTAACAATCATAACAACAAGCCAGATAATATTGTACATATTCTTAACGTATTACTATTATGAATAATAATCATATGTACTATCAGATCGCGTAAAAATCTAAGTTATCTCTGTTGTCCTATTTTCCCGTACACGTATTACGTCCCTTGGCAATGAAATGTCAACAAGTATCATTCTGCGTGCCATAGAGTGCCCGTTTCATTTCTGACTTGTGCATATCTGTTGAAAGTACGTATACATATGATAAACTTACGGTGGAACGCAATGTTGGCTTGTCATGGCTTGTACATGCAACTTCTGGGCTCACTTGAGAAGCGATTAACGTTGTGTCTTGATACAGGTTTGCTGCAATAATTATAACAATAGTCATATTAACAATCATAACAACAAGCCAGATAATATTGTACACATTATTTACGTATTACTATTATGAATAATAATCATATGTACTATCAGATCGCGTAAAAATCTAAGTTATCTCTGTTTGTCCTATTTTCCCGTACACGTATTACGTCCCTTGGCAATGAAATGTCAACAAGTATCATTCTGCGTGCCATAGAGTGCACGTTTCATTTCTGATGTGTGCATATCTGTTGAAAGTGCGTATACATATGAAAAACTTACGATGGAACGCATTGTTGGCTTGTCATGGCTTGTACATGCAACTTCTGGGCTCACTTGAAAAGCGATTAACGTTGTGTCTTGATACAGGTTTGCTGCAATAATTATAACAATAGTCATATTAACAATCATAACAACAAGCCAGATAATATTGTACATATTCTTTACGTATTACTATTATGAATAATAATCATATGTACTATCAGATCGCGTAAAAATCTAAGTTATCTCTGTTGTCCTATTTTCCCGTACACGTATTACGTCCCTTGGCAATGAAATGTCAACAAGTATCATTCTGCGTGCCATAGAGTGCCCGTTTCATTTCTGACTTGTGCATATCTGTTGAAAGTACGTATACATATGAAAAACTTACGGTGGAACGCATTGTTGGCTTGTCATGGCTTGTACATGCAACTTCTGGGCTCACTTGAGAAGCGATTAACGTTGTGTCTTGATACAGGTTTGCTGCAATAATTATAACAATAGTCATATTAACAATCATAACAACAAGCCAGATAATATTGTACATATTATTTACGTATTACTATTATGAATAATAATCATATGTACTATCAGATCGCCTAAAATCTAAGTTATCTCTGTTTGTCCTATTTTCCCGTACACGTATTACGTCCCTTGGCAATGAAATGTCAACAAGTATCATTCTGCGTGCCATTGAGTGCCCGTTTCATTTCTGACTTGTGCATATCTGTTGAAAGTACGTATACATATGAAAAACTTACGGTGGAACGCATTGTTGGCTTGTCATGGCTTGTACATGCAACTTCTGGGCTCACTTGAGAAGCGATTAACGTTGTGTCTTGATACAGGTTTGCTGCAATAATTATAACAATAGTCATATTAACAATCATAACAACAAGCCAGATAATATTGTACATATTCTTTACGTATTACAATTATGAATAATAATCATATGTACTATCAGATCGCGTAAAAATCTAAGTTATCTCTGTTTGTCCTATTTTCCCGTACACGTATTACGTCCCTTGGCAATGAAATGTCACAAGTATCATTCTGCGTGCCATAGAGTGCCCGTTTCATTTCTGACTTGTGCATATCTGTTGAAAGTACGTATACATATGATAAACTACGGTGGAACGCAATGTTGGCTTGTCATGGCTTGTACATGCAACTTCTGGGCTCACTTGAGAAGCGATTAACGTTGTGTCTTGATACAGGTTTGCTGCAATAATTATAACAATAGTCATATTAACAATCATAACAACAAGCCAGATAATATTGTACACATTATTACGTATTACTATTATGAATAATAATCATATGTACTATCAGATCGCGTAAAAATCTAAGTTATCTCTGTTTGTCCTATTTTCCCGTACACGTATTACGTCCCTTGGCAATGAAATGTCAAACAAGTATCATTCTGCGTGCCATAGAGTGCCCGTTTCATTTCTGACTTGTGCATATCTGTTGAAAGTACGTATACATATGATAAACTTACGGTGGAACGCAATGTTGGCTTGTCATGGCTTGTACATGCAACTTCTGGGCTCACTTGAGAAGCGATTAACGTTGTGTCTTGATACAGGTTTGCTGCAATAATTATAACAATAGTCCAAATTAACAATCATAACAACAAGCCAGATAATATTGTACATATTATTTACGTATTACTATTATGAATAATAATCATATGTACTATCAGATCGCCTAAAAATCTAAGTTATCTCTGTTTGTCCTATTTTCCCGTACACGTATTACGTCCCTTGGCAATGAAATGTCAACAAGTATCATTCTGCGTGCCATAGAGTGCACGTTTCATTTCTGACTTGTGCATATCTGTTGAAAGTACGTATACATATGAAAAACTTACGGTGGAACGCATTGTTGGCTTGTCATGGCTTGTACATGCAACTTCTGGCTCACTTGAGAAAGCGATTAACGTTGTGTCTTGATACAGTTTGCTGCAATAATTATAACAATAGTCATATTAACAATCATAACAACAAGCCAGATAATATTGTACATATTCTTTACGTATTACAATTATGAATAATAATCATATGTACTATCAGATCGCGTAAAAATCTAAGTTATCTCTGTTTGTCCTATTTTCCCGTACACGTATTACGTCCCTTGGCAATGAAATGTCAACAAGTATCATTCTGCGTGCCATAGAGTGCACGTTTCATTTCTGACTTGTGCATATCTGTTGAAAGTTCGTATACATATGAAAAACTTACGGTGGAACGCATTGTTGGCTTGTCATGGCTTGTACATGCAACTTCTGGGCTCACTTGAAAAGCGATTAACGTTGTGTCTTGATACAGGTTTGCTGCAATAATTATAACAATAGTCATATTAACAATCATAACAACAAGCCAGATAATATTGTACATATTCTTTACGTATTACTATTATGAATAATAATCATATGTACTATCAGATCGCGTAAAAATCTAAGTTATCTCTGTTTGTCCTATTTTCCCGTACACGTATTACGTCCCTTGCAATGAAATGTCAACAAGTATCATTCTGCGTGCCATAGAGTGCACGTTCATTTCTGACTGTGTGCATATCTGTTGAAAGTGCGTATACATATGAAAAACTTACGGTGGAACGCATTGTTGGCTTGTCATGGCTTGTACATGCAACTTCTGGGCTCACTTGAAAAGCGATTAACGTTGTGTCTTGATACAGGTTTGCTGCAATAATTATAACAATAGTCATATTAACAATCATAACAACAAGCAGATAATATTGTACATATTCTATACGTATTACTATTATGAATAATAATCATATGTACTATCAGATCGCGTAAAAATCTAAGTTATCTCTGTTTGTCCTATTTTCCCGTACACGTATTACGTCCCTTGGCAATGAAATGTCAACAAGTATCATTCTGCGTGCCATAGAGTGCCCGTTTCATTTCTGACTTGTGCATATCTGTTGAAAGTACGTATACATATGAAAAACTTACGGTGAACGCATTGTTGGCTTGTCATGGCGTGTACATGCAACTTCTGGGCTCACTTGAGAAGCGATTACGTTGTGTCTTGATACAGGTTTGCTGCAATAATTATAACAATAGTCATATTAACAATCATAACAACTAGCAGATAATATTGTACATATTCTTTACGTATTACTATTATGAATAATAATCATATGTACTATCAGATCGCGTAAAAATCTAAGTTATCTCTGTTTGTCCTATTTTCCGTACACGTATTACGTCCCTTGGCAATGAAATGTCAACAAGTATCATTCTGCGTGCCATAGAGTGCCCGTTTCATTTCTGACTTGTGCATATCTGTTTGAAAGTACGTATACATATGATAAACTTACGGTGGAACGCATTGTTGGCTTGTCATGGCTTGTACATGCAACTTCTGGGCTCACTTGAGCAGCGATTAACGTTGTGTCTTGATACAGGTTTGCTGCAATAATTATAACAATAGTCATATTAACAATCATAACAACAAGCCAGATAATATTGTACATATTCTATACGTATTACTATTATGAATAATAATCATATGTACTATCAGATCGCGTAAAAATCTAAGTTATCTCTGTTTGTCCTATTTCCCTTACACAGTATTACGTCCCTTGCAATGAAATGTCAACAAGTATCATTCTGCGTGCCATAGAGTGCCCGTTTCATTTCTGACTTGTGCATATCTGTTGAAAGTACGGTATACATATGATAACCTTACGGTGGAACGCAATGTTTGGCTTGTCATGCTTGTACATGCAACTTCTGGGCTCACTTGAGAAGCGATTAACGTTGTGTCTTGATACAGGTTTGCTGCAATAATTATAACAATAGTCATATTACAATCATAAACAACAAGCCAGATAATATTGTACATATTCTATACGTATTACTATTATGAATAATAATCATATGTACTATCAGATCGCCTAAAAATCTAAGTTATCTCTGTTTGTCCTTGTTTGTCCTATTTTCCCGTACACGTATTACGTCCCTTGGCAATGAAATGTCAACAAGTATCATTCTGCGTGCCATAGAGTGCCCGTTTCATTTCTGACTTGTGCATATCTGTTGAAAGTACGTATACATATGAAAACTTACGGTGGAACGCATTGTTGGCTTGTCATGGCTTGTACATGCAACTTCTGGGCTCACTTGAGAAGCGATTAACGTTGTGTCTTGATACAGGTTTGCTGCAATAATTATAACAATAGTCATATTAACAATCATAACAACAAGCCAGATAATATTGTACATATTCTTTACGTATTACAATTATGAATAATAATCATATGTACTATCAGATCGCGTAAAATCTAAGTTATCTCTGTTTGTCCTATTTCCCGTACACGTATTACGTCCCTTGGCAATGAAATGTCAACAAGTATCATTCTGCGTGCCATAGAGTGCCCGTTTCATTTCTGACTTGTGCATATCTGTTGAAAGTACGTATACATATGAAAACTTACAGGTGGAACGCATTGTTGGCTTGTCCATGGCTTGTACATGCAACTTCTGGGCTCACTTGAGAAGCGATTAACGTTGTGTCTTGATACAGGTTTGCTGCAATAATTATAACAATAGTCATATTAACAATCATAACAACAAGCCAGATAATATTGTACATATTCTTAACGTATTACTATTATGAATAATAATCATATGTACTATCAGATCGCGTAAAAATCTAAGTTATCTCTGTTTGTCCTATTTTCCCGTACACGTATTACGTCCCTTGGCAATGAAATGTCAACAAGTATCATTCTGCGTGCCATAGAGTGCCCGTTTCATTTCTGACTTGTGCATATCTGTTGAAAGTACGTATACATATGATAAACTTACGGGTGGAACGCAATGTTGGCTTGTCATGGCTTGTACATGCAACTTCTGGGCTCACTTGAGAAGCGATTAACGTTGTGTCTTGATACAGGTTTGCTGCAATAATTATAACAATAGTCATATTAACAATCATAACAACAAGCCAGATAATATTGTACACATTATTTACGTATTACTATTATGAATACTAATCATATGTACTATCAGATCGCGTAAAAATCTAAGTTATCTCTGTTTGTCCTATTTTCCCGTACACGTATTACGTCCCTTGGCAATGAAATGTCAACAAGTATCATTCTGCGTGCCATAGAGTGCACGTTTCATTTCTGATGTGTGCATATCTGTTGAAAGTGCGTATACATATGAAAAACTTACGATGGAACGCATTGTTGGCTTGTCATGGCTTGTACATGCAACTTCTGGGCTCACTTGAAAAGCGATTAACGTTGTGTCTTGATACAGGTTTGCTGCAATAATTATAACAATAGTCATATTAACAATCATAACAACAAGCCAGATAATATTGTACATATTCTTTACGTATTACTATTATGAATAATAATCATATGTACTATCAGATCGCGTAAAAATCTAAGTTATCTCTGTTTGTCCTATTTTCCCGTACACGTATTACGTCCCTTGGCAATGAAATGTCAACAAGTATCATTCTGCGTGCCATAGAGCGCCCGTTTCATTTCTGACTTGTGCATATCTGTTGAAAGTACGTATACATATGAAAAACTTACGGTGGAACGCATTGTTGGCTTGTCATGGCTTGCTACATGCAACTTCTGGGCTCACTTGAGAAGCGATTAACGTTGTGTCTTGATACAGGTTTGCTGCAATAATTATAACAATAGTCATATTAACAATCATAACAACAAGCCAGATAATATTGTACATATTATTTACGTATTACTATTATGAATAATAATCATATGTACTATCAGATCGCCTAAAAATCTAAGTTATCTCTGTTTGTCCTATTTTCCCGTACACGTTACGTCCCTTGGCATGAAATGTCAACAAGTATCATTCTGCGTGCCATAGAGTGCCCGTTTCATTTCTGACTTGTGCATATCTGTTGAAAGTACGTATACATATGAAAACTTACGGTGGAACGCATTGTTGGCTTGTCATGGCTTGTACATGCAACTTCTGGGCTCACTTGAGAAGCGATTAAACGTTGTGTCTTGATACAGGTTTGCTGCAATAATTATAACAATAGTCATATTAACAATCATAACAACAAGCCAGATAATATTGTACATATTCTTTACGTATTACAATTATGAATAATAATCATATGTACTACTCAGATCGCGTAAAAATCTAAGTTATCTCTGTTTGTCCTATTTTCCCGTCACGTATTACGTCCCTTGGCAATGAAATGTCAACAAGTATCATTCTGCGTGCATAGAGTGCCCGTTTCATTTCTGACTTGTGCATATCTGTTGAAAGTACGTATACATATGATAAACTTACGGTGGAACGCAATGTTGGCTTGTCATGGCTTGTACATGCAACTCTGGGCTCACTTGAGAAGCGATTAACGTTGTGTCTTGATACAGGTTTGCTGCAATAATTATAACAATAGTCATATTAACAATCATAACAACAAGCCAGATAATATTGTACACATTATTTACGTATTACTATTATGAATAATAATCATATGTACTATCAGATCGCGTAAAAATCTAAGTTATCTCTGTTTGTCCTATTTTCCCGTACACGTATTAAGTCCCTTGGCAATGAAATGTCAACAAGTATCATTCTGCGTGCCATAGAGTGCACGTTTCCATTCTGATGTGTGCATATCTGTTGAAAGTGCGATATACATATGAAAAACTTACGATGGAACGCATTGTTGGCTTGTCATGCTTGTACATGCAACTTCTGGGCTCACTTGAAAAGCGATTAACGTTGTGTCTTGATACAGGTTTGCTGCAATAATTATAACAATAGTCATATTAACAATCATAACAACAAGCCAGATAATATTGTACATATTCTTTACGTATTAACTATTATGAATAATAATCATATGTACTATCAGATCGCGTAAAAATCTAAGTTATCTCTGTTTGTCCTATTTTCCCGTACACGTATTACGTCCCCTTGGCATGAATGTCAACAAGTATCATTCTGCGTGCCATAGAGCGCCCGTTTCATTTCTGACTTGTGCATATCTGTTGAAAGTACGTATACATATGAAAAACTTACGGTGGAACGCATTGTTGGCTTGTCATGGCTTGTACATGCAACTTCTGGGCTCACTTGAGAAGCGATTAACGTTGTGTCTTGATACAGGTTTGCTGCAATAATTATAACAATAGTCATATTAACAATCATAACAACAAGCCAGATAATATTGTACATATTATTTACGTATTACTATTATGAATAATAATCATATGTACTATCAGATCGCCTAAAAATCTAAGTTATCTCTGTTTGTCCTATTTTCCCGTACACGTATTACGTCCCTTGGCAATGAAATGTCAACAAGTATCATTCTGCGTGCCATAGAGTGCCCGTTTCATTTCTGACTTGTGCATATCTGTTGAAAGTACGTATACATATGAAAAACTTACGGTGGAACGCATTGTTGGCTTGTCATGGCTTGTACATGCAACTTCTGGGCTCACTTGAGAAGCGATTAACGTTGTGTCTTGATACAGGTTTGCTGCAATAATTATAACAATAGTCATATTAACAATCATAACAACAAGCCAGATAATATTGTACATATTCTTTACGTATTACAATTATGAATAATAATCATATGTACTATCAGATCGCGTAAAAATCTAAGTTATCTCTGTTTGTCCTATTTTCCCGTACACGTATTACGTCCCTTGGCAATGAAATGTCAACAAGTATCATTCTGCGTGCCATAGAGTGCACGTTTCATTTCTGACTTGTGCATATCTGTTGAAAGTGCGTATACATATGAAAAACTTACGGTGGAACGCATTGTTGGCTTGTCATGGCTTGTACATGCAACTTCTGGGCTCACTTGAAAAGCGATTAACGTTGTGTCTTGATACAGGTTTGCTGCAATAATTATAACAATAGTCATATTAACAATCATAACAACAAGCCAGATAATATTGTACATATTCTTTACGTATTACTATTATGAATAATAATCATATGTACTATCAGATCGCGTAAAAATCTAAGTTATCTCTGTTTGTCCTATTTTCCCGTACACGTATTACGTCCCTTGGCAATGAAATGTCAACAAGTATCATTCTGCGTGCCATAGAGTGCACGTTTCATTTCTGATGTGTGCATATCTGTTGAAAGTGCGTATACATATGAAAAACTTACGGTGGAACGCATTGTTGGCTTGTCATGGCTTGTACATGCAACTTCTGGGCTCACTTGAAAAGCGATTAACGTTGTGTCTTGATACAGGTTTGCTGCAATAATTATAACAATAGTCATATTAACAATCATAACAACAAGCCAGATAATATTGTACATATTCTATACGTATTACTATTATGAATAATAATCATATGTACTATCAGATCGCGTAAAAATCTAAGTTATCTCTGTTTGTCCTATTTTCCCGTACACGTATTACGTCCCTTGGCAATGAAATGTCAACAAGTATCATTCTGCGTGCCATAGAGTGCCCGTTTCATTTCTGACTTGTGCATATCTGTTGAAAGTACGTATACATATGAAAAACTTACGGTGGAACGCATTGTTGGCTTGTCATGGCGTGTACATGCAACTTCTGGGCTCACTTGAGAAGCGATTAACGTTGTGTCTTGATACAGGTTTGCTGCAATAATTATAACAATAGTCATATTAACAATCATAACAACTAGCCAGATAATATTGTACATATTCTTTACGTATTACTATTATGAATAATAATCATATGTACTATCAGATCGCGTAAAAATCTAAGTTATCTCTGTTTGTCCTATTTTCCCGTACACGTATTACGTCCCTTGGCAATGAAATGTCAACAAGTATCATTCTGCGTGCCATAGAGTGCCCGTTTCATTTCTGACTTGTGCATATCTGTTGAAAGTACGTATACATATGAAAAACTTACGGTGGAACGCATTGTTGGCTTGTCATGGCTTGTACATGCAACTTCTGGGCTCACTTGAGCAGCGATTAACGTTGTGTCTTGATACAGGTTTGCTGCAATAATTATAACAATAGTCATATTAACAATCATAACAACAAGCCAGATAATATTGTACATATTCTATACGTATTACTATTATGAATAATAATCATATGTACTATCAGATCGCGTAAAAATCTAAGTTATCTCTGTTTGTCCTATTTTCCCGTACACGTATTACGTCCCTTGGCAATGAAATGTCAACAAGTATCATTCTGCGTGCCATAGAGTGCCCGTTTCATTTCTGACTTGTGCATATCTGTTGAAAGTACGTATACATATGATAACCTTACGGTGGAACGCAATGTTGGCTTGTCATGGCTTGTACATGCAACTTCTGGGCTCACTTGAGAAGCGATTAACGTTGTGTCTTGATACAGGTTTGCTGCAATAATTATAACAATAGTCATATTAACAATCATAACAACAAGCCAGATAATATTGTACATATTCTATACGTATTACTATTATGAATAATAATCATATGTACTATCAGATCGCCTAAAAATCTAAGTTATCTCTGTTTGTCCTATTTTCCCGTACACGTATTACGTCCCTTGGCAATGAAATGTCAACAAGTATCATTCTGCGTGCCATAGAGTGCCCGTTTCATTTCTGACTTGTGCATATCTGTTGAAAGTACGTATACATATGAAAAACTTACGGTGGAACGCATTGTTGGCTTGTCATGGCTTGTACATGCAACTTCTGGGCTCACTTGAGAAGCGATTAACGTTGTGTCTTGATACAGGTTTGCTGCAATAATTATAACAATAGTCATATTAACAATCATAACAACAAGCCAGATAATATTGTACATATTCTTTACGTATTACAATTATGAATAATAATCATATGTACTATCAGATCGCGTAAAAATCTAAGTTATCTCTGTTTGTCCTATTTTCCCGTACACGTATTACGTCCCTTGGCAATGAAATGTCAACAAGTATCATTCTGCGTGCCATAGAGTGCCCGTTTCATTTCTGACTTGTGCATATCTGTTGAAAGTACGTATACATATGAAAAACTTACAGTGGAACGCATTGTTGGCTTGTCATGGCTTGTACATGCAACTTCTGGGCTCACTTGAGAAGCGATTAACGTTGTGTCTTGATACAGGTTTGCTGCAATAATTATAACAATAGTCATATTAACAATCATAACAACAAGCCAGATAATATTGTACATATTCTTAACGTATTACTATTATGAATAATAATCATATGTACTATCAGATCGCGTAAAAATCTAAGTTATCTTTGTTTGTCCTATTTTCCCGTACACGTATTACGTCCCTTGGCAATGAAATGTCAACAAGTATCATTCTGCGTGCCATAGAGTGCCCGTTTCATTTCTGACTTGTGCATATCTGTTGAAAGTACGTATACATATGATAAACTTACGGTGGAACGCAATGTTGGCTTGTCATGGCTTGTACATGCAACTTCTGGGCTCACTTGAGAAGCGATTAACGTTGTGTCTTGATACAGGTTTGCTGCAATAATTATAACAATAGTCATATTAACAATCATAACAACAAGCCAGATAATATTGTACACATTATTTACGTATTACTATTATGAATAATAATCATATGTACTATCAGATCGCGTAAAAATCTAAGTTATCTCTGTTTGTCCTATTTTCCCGTACACGTATTACGTCCCTTGGCAATGAAATGTCAACAAGTATCATTCTGCGTGCCATAGAGTGCACGTTTCATTTCTGATGTGTGCATATCTGTTGAAAGTGCGTATACATATGAAAAACTTACGATGGAACGCATTGTTGGCTTGTCATGGCTTGTACATGCAACTTCTGGGCTCACTTGAAAAGCGATTAACGTTGTGTCTTGATACAGGTTTGCTGCAATAATTATAACAATAGTCATATTAACAATCATAACAACAAGCCAGATAATATTGTACATATTCTTTACGTATTACTATTATGAATAATAATCATATGTACTATCAGATCGCGTAAAAATCTAAGTTATCTCTGTTTGTCCTATTTTCCCGTACACGTATTACGTCCCTTGGCAATGAAATGTCAACAAGTATCATTCTGCGTGCCATAGAGCGCCCGTTTCATTTCTGACTTGTGCATATCTGTTGAAAGTACGTATACATATGAAAAACTTACGGTGGAACGCATTGTTGGCTTGTCATGGCTTGTACATGCAACTTCTGGGCTCACTTGAGAAGCGATTAACGTTGTGTCTTGATACAGGTTTGCTGCAATAATTATAACAATAGTCATATTAACAATCATAACAACAAGCCGGATAATATTGTACATATTCTTTACGTATTACTATTATGAATAATATTCATATGTACTATCAGATCGCGTAAAAATCTAAGTTATCTCTGTTTGTCCTATTTTCCCGTACACGTATTACGTCCCTTGGCAATGAAATGTCAACAAGTATCATTCTGCGTGCCATAGAGTGCCCGTTTCATTTCTGACTTGTGCATATCTGTTGAAAGTACGTATACATATGATAAACTTACGGTGGAACGCAATGTTGGCTTGTCATGGCTTGTACATGCAACTTCTGGGCTCACTTGAGAAGCGATTAACGTTGTGTCTTGATACAGGTTTGCTGCAATAATTATAACAATAGTCATATTAACAATCATAACAACAAGCCAGATAATATTGTACATATTATTTACGTATTACTATTATGAATAATAATCATATGTACTATCAGATCGCCTAAAAATCTAAGTTATCTCTGTTTGTCCTATTTTCCCGTACACGTATTACGTCCCTTGGCAATGAAATGTCAACAAGTATCATTCTGCGTGCCATAGAGTGCCCGTTTCATTTCTGACTTGTGCATATCTGTTGAAAGTACGTATACATATGAAAAACTTACGGTGGAACGCATTGTTGGCTTGTCATGGCTTGTACATGCAACTTCTGGGCTCACTTGAGAAGCGATTAACGTTGTGTCTTGATACAGGTTTGCTGCAATAATTATAACAATAGTCATATTAACAATCATAACAACAAGCCAGATAATATTGTACATATTCTTTACGTATTACAATTATGAATAATAATCATATGTACTATCAGATCGCGTAAAAATCTAAGTTATCTCTGTTTGTCCTATTTTCCCGTACACGTATTACGTCCCTTGGCAATGAAATGTCAACAAGTATCATTCTGCGTGCCATAGGGTGCACGTTTCATTTCTGACTTGTGCATATCTGTTGAAAGTGCGTATACATATGAAAAACTTACGGTGGAACGCATTGTTGGCTTGTCATGGCTTTTACATGCAACTTCTGGGCTCACTTGAAAAGCGATTAACGTTGTGTCTTGATACAGGTTTGCTGCAATAATTATAACAATAGTCATATTAACAATCATAACAACAAGCCAGATAATATTGTACATATTCTTTACGTATTACTATTATGAATAATAATCATATGTACTATCAGATCGCGTAAAAATCTAAGTTATCTCTGTTTGTCCTATTTTCCCGTACACGTATTACGTCCCTTGGCAATGAAATGTCAACAAGTATCATTCTGCGTGCCATAGAGTGCACGTTTCATTTCTGATGTGTGCATATCTGTTGAAAGTGCGTATACGTATGAAAAACTTACGGTGGAACGCATTGTTGGCTTGTCATGGCTTGTACATGCAACTTCTGGGCTCACTTGAAAAGCGATTAACGTTGTGTCTTGATACAGGTTTGCTGCAATAATTATAACAATAGTCATATTAACAATCATAACAACAAGCCAGATAATATTGTACATATTCTATACGTATTACTATTATGAATAATAATCATATGTACTATCAGATCGCGTAAAAATCTAAGTTATCTCTGTTTGTCCTATTTTCCCGTACACGTATTACGTCCCTTGGCAATGAAATGTCAACAAGTATCATTCTGCGTGCCATAGAGTGCCCGTTTCATTTCTGACTTGTGCATATCTGTTGAAAGTACGTTTACATATGAAAAACTTACGGTGGAACGCATTGTTGGCTTGTCATGGCGTGTACATGCAACTTCTGGGCTCACTTGAGAAGCGATTAACGTTGTGTCTTGATACAGGTTTGCTGCAATAATTATAACAATAGTCATATTAACAATCATAACAACTAGCCAGATAATATTGTACATATTCTTTACGTATTACTATTATTAATAATAATCATATGTACTATCAGATCGCGTAAAAATCTAAGTTATCTCTGTTTGTCCTATTTTCCCGTACACGTATTACGTCCCTTGGCAATGAAATGTCAACAAGTATCATTCTGCGTGCCATAGAGTGCCCGTTTCATTTCTGACTTGTGCATATCTGTTGAAAGTACGTATACATATGAAAAACTTACGGTGGAACGCATTGTTGGCTTGTCATGGCGTGTACATGCAACTTCTGGGCTCACTTGAGAAGCGATTAACGTTGTGTCTTGATACAGGTTTGCTGCAATAATTATAACAATAGTCATATTAACAATCATAACAACTAGCCAGATAATATTGTACATATTCTTTACGTATTACTATTATGAATAATAATCATATGTACTATCAGATCGCGTAAAAATCTAAGTTATCTCTGTTTGTCCTATTTTCCCGTACACGTATTACGTCCCTTGGCAATGAAATGTCAACAAGTATCATTCTGCGTGCCATAGAGTGCCCGTTTCATTTCTGACTTGTGCATATCTGTTGAAAGTACGTATACATATGATAAACTTACGGTGGAACGCAATGTTGGCTTGTCATGGCTTGTACATGCAACTTCTGGGCTCACTTGAGAAGCGATTAACGTTGTGTCTTGATACAGGTTTGCTGCAATAATTATAACAATAGTCATATAAACAATCATAACAACAAGCCAGATAATATTGTACATATTCTATACGTATTACTATTATGAATAATAATCATATGTACTATCAGATCGCCTAAAAATCTAAGTTATCTCTGTTTGTCCTATTTTCCCGTACACGTATTACGTCCCTTGGCAATGAAATGTCAACAAGTATCATTCTGCGTGCCATAGAGTGCCCGTTTCATTTCTGACTTGTGCATATCTGTTGAAAGTACGTATACATATGATAAACTTACGGTGGAACGCATTGTTGGCTTGTCATGGCTTGTACATGCAACTTCTGGGCTCACTTGAGCAGCGATTAACGTTGTGTCTTGATACAGGTTTGCTGCAATAATTATAACAATAGTCATATTAACAATCATAACAACAAGCCAGATAATATTGTACATATTCTATACGTATTACTATTATGAATAATAATCATATGTACTATCAGATCGCGTAAAAATCTAAGTTATCTCTGTTTGTCCTATTTTCCCGTACACGTATTACGTCCCTTGGCAATGAAATGTCAACAAGTATCATTCTGCGTGCCATAGAGTGCCCGTTTCATTTCTGACTTGTGCATATCTGTTGAAAGTACGTATACATATGAAAAACTTACGGTGGAACGCATTGTTGGCTTGTCATGGCGTGTACATGCAACTTCTGGGCTCACTTGAGAAGCGATTAACGTTGTGTCTTGATACAGGTTTGCTGCAATAATTATAACAATAGTCATATTAACAATCATAACAACTAGCCAGATAATATTGTACATATTCTTTACGTATTACTATTATGAATAATAATCATATGTACTATCAGATCGCGTAAAAATCTAAGTTATCTCTGTTTGTCCTATTTTCCCGTACACGTATTACGTCCCTTGGCAATGAAATGTCAACAAGTATCATTCTGCGTGCCATAGAGTTCCCGTTTCATTTCTGACTTGTGCATATCTGTTGAAAGTACGTATACATATGATAAACTTACGGTGGAACGCAATGTTGGCTTGTCATGGCTTGTACATGCAACTTCTGGGCTCACTTGAGAAGCGATTAACGTTGTGTCTTGATACAGGTTTGCTGCAATAATTATAACAATAGTCATATTAACAATCATAACAACAAGCCAGATAATATTGTACATATTCTATACGTATTACTATTATGAATAATAATCATATGTACTATCAGATCGCGTAAAAATCTAAGTTATCTCTGTTTGTCCTATTTTCCCGTACACGTATTACGTCCCTTGGCAATGAAATGTCAACAAGTATCATTCTGCGTGCCATAGAGTGCCCGTTTCATTTCTGACTTGTGCATATCTGTTGAAAGTACGTATACATATGATAAACTTACGGTGGAACGCAATGTTGGCTTGTCATGGCTTGTACATGCAACTTCTGGGCTCACTTGAGAAGCGATTAGCGTTGTGTCTTGATACAGGTTTGCTGCAATAATTATAACAATAGTCATATTAACAATCATAACAACAAGCCAGATAATATTGTACATATTCTATACGTATTACTATTATGAATAATAATCATATGTACTATCAGATCGCCTAAAAATCTAAGTTATCTCTGTTTGTCCTATTTTCCCGTACACGTATTACGTCCCTTGGCAATGAAATGTCAACAAGTATCATTCTGCGTGCCATAGAGTGCCCGTTTCATTTCTGACTTGTGCATATCTGTTGAAAGTACGTATACATATGAAAAACTTACGGTGGAACGCATTGTTGGCTTGTCATGGCTTGTACATGCAACTTCTGGGCTCACTTGAGAAGCGATTAACGTTGTGTCTTGATACAGGTTTGCTGCAATAATTATAACAATAGTCATATTAACAATCATAACAACAAGCCAGATAATATTGTACATATTCTTTACGTATTACAATTATGAATAATAATCATATGTACTATCAGATCGCGTAAAAATCTAAGTTATCTCTGTTTGTCCTATTTTCCCGTACACGTATTACGTCCCTTGGCAATGAAATGTCAACAAGTATCATTCTGCGTGCCATAGAGTGCCCGTTTCATTTCTGACTTGTGCATATCTGTTGAAAGTACGTATACATATGAAAAACTTACAGTGGAACGCATTGTTGGCTTGTCATGGCTTGTACATGCAACTTCTGGGCTCACTTGAGAAGCGATTAACGTTGTGTCTTGATACAGGTTTGCTGCAATAATTATAACACTAGTCATATTAACAATCATAACAACAAGCCAGATAATATTGTACATATTCTTTACGTATTACTATTATGAATAATAATCATATGTACTATCAGATCGCGTAAAAATCTAAGTTATCTCTGTTTGTCCTATTTTCCCGTACACGTATTACGTCCCTTGGCAATGAAATGTCAACAAGTATCATTCTGCGTGCCATAGAGTGCCCGTTTCATTTCTGACTTGTGCATATCTGTTGAAAGTACGTATACATATGATAAACTTACGGTGGAACGCAATGTTGGCTTGTCATGGCTTGTACATGCAACTTCTGGGCTCACTTGAGAAGCGATTAACGTTGTGTCTTGATACAGGTTTGCTGCAATAATTATAACAATAGTCATATTAACAATCATAACAACAAGCCAGATAATATTGTACACATTATTTACGTATTACTATTATGAATAATAATCATATGTACTATCAGATCGCGTAAAAATCTAAGTTATCTCTGTTTGTCCTATTTTCCCGTACACGTATTACGTCCCTTGGCAATGAAATGTCAACAAGTATCATTCTGCGTGCCATAGAGTGCACGTTTCATTTCTGATGTGTGCATATCTGTTGAAAGTGCGTATACATATGAAAAACTTACGATGGAACGCATTGTTGGCTTGTCATGGCTTGTACATGCAACTTCTGGGCTCACTTGAAAAGCGATTAACGTTGTGTCTTGATACAGGTTTGCTGCAATAATTATAACAATAGTCATATTAACAATCATAACAACAAGCCAGATAATATTGTACATATTCTTTACGTATTACTATTATGAATAATAATCATATGTACTATCAGATCGCGTAAAAATCTAAGTTATCTCTGTTTGTCCTATTTTCCCGTACACGTATTACGTCCCTTGGCAATGAAATGTCAACAAGTATCATTCTGCGTGCCATAGAGCGCCCGTTTCATTTCTGACTTGTGCATATCTGTTGAAAGTACGTATACATATGAAAAACTTACGGTGGAACGCATTGTTGGCTTGTCATGGCTTGTACATGCAACTTCTGGGCTCACTTGAGAAGCGATTAACGTTGTGTCTTGATACAGGTTTGCTGCAATAATTATAACAATAGTCATATTAACAATCATAACAACAAGCCGGATAATATTGTACATATTCTTTACGTATTACTATTATGAATAATAATCATATGTACTATCAGATCGCGTAAAAATCTAAGTTATCTCTGTTTGTCCTATTTTCCCGTACACGTATTACGTCCCTTGGCAATGAAATGTCAACAAGTATCATTCTGCGTGCCATAGAGTGCCCGTTTCATTTCTGACTTGTGCATATCTGTTGAAAGTACGTATACATATGATAAACTTACGGTGGAACGCAATGTTGGCTCATTTCTGACTTGTGCATATCTGTTGAAAGTAGCGTATACATATGATAAACTTACGGTGGAACGCATTGTTGGCTTGTCATGGCTTGTACATGCAACTTCTGGGCTCACTTGAGAAGCGATTAACGTTGTGTCTTGATACAGGTTTGCTGCAATAATTATAACAATAGTCATATTAACAATCATAACAACAAGCCAGATAATATTGTACATATTATTTTACGTATTACTATTATGAATAATAATCATATGTACTATATCAGATCGCGTAAAAATCTAAGTTATCTCTGTTTGTATATTTCCCGTACACTGTATTACGTCCCTTCTTGGCATAATGAAATGTCAAGCTAAGTATCATTACGTGCCATAGAGTCGCCCGTTTCATTTCTGCGTGCATATCTGAGTGCAAGTACGTATCTATGAAACATTACGGTGAGAACGCATTGTTTGCTTTTCATGCTTTGTACATGCATTACTTCTGGGGTCTCACTTTGAGAAGCGGATTAACGTTGTGTCACTTGAACATGTTTGCTGCAATAATGTATACTACATAGTCATATTAACAATCATAAGACAAGCCAGTAATATTGTACATATTCTTTACTGTATACAATTATGAATAATAATCATATGTACTTATCAGCATCGTAAATCTAAAGTTATCTGTTTGTCCTATATTCCGGCTAGAAATGTCACTAATGATCATTCGCTGCATAGGGTGCACGTTTCATTTCTGACTTGTGCATATCTGTAAAGTGCGTATACATAGAACTGTGGAACGCATTTGCTTGTATGCTTAGTCACTGAAGCATTAACGTGTCTGATACAGTGCTGCAATAATATAACAATGTCAATATTAACAAATTACACAAGCCAGATAATATTGTAATATTCTTTACGTATTACTATTCTGAATAATAATCATATGTACTATCAGATCGCGTAAAATCTAAGTTATCTCTGTTGTCCTATTTTCCGTACACGTAATACGTCCCTTGGCAATGAAATGTCAACAAAGTATCATTCTGCGTGCCATAGGAGTGCAACGTTTCATTTCTGATGTGTGCATATCTGTTGAAAGTGCGTATACATATGAAAAAAACTTACGGTGGAACGCATTGTTGGCCTTTCATGGCTTGTACATGCCACTCTGGGCTCACTTGAAAAGTCGATTTAACGTTGTGTCTTGATACAGGTTTGCTGCAATAATTATAACAATAGTCATATTAACAATCATAACAACAAGCCAGATAATATTGTACATATTCTATACGTATTACTATTATGAATAATAATCATATGTACTATCAGATCGCGGAAAAATCTAAGTTTAATCTCTAGCCTTTGTCCTATTTCCTCCCGTACACGTATTACGTCCCTTGCAATGAAATGTCAACAAGTATCATTCTGCGTGCCATAGAGTGCCCGTTTCATTTCTGACTTGTGCATATCTGTTGAAAGTACGTATACATATGAAAAACTTACGGTGGAAACGCATTGTTGGCTTGTCATGGCGTGTACATGCAAACTTCTGGGCTCACTTGAGAAAGCGATTAACGTTGTGTCTTGATACAGGTTTGCTGCAATAATTATAACAATAGTCATATTAACAATCATAACAACTAGCCAGATAATATTGTACATATTCATTACGTATTACTATTATGAATAATACTCATATGTACTATCAGATCGCGGTAAAAATCTAAGTATCTCTGTTTGTCCTATTTTCCGTAACGTATTACGTCCCTTGGCAATGAAATGTCACAAGCATTCTGCGTGCCATAGAGTGCCCGTTTCATTTCTGACTTGTGCATATCTGTTGAAAGTACGTATACATATGATAAACTTACGTGGACGCAATGTTGGCTTGTCATGGCTTGTATCATGCAACTTCTGGGCTCACTTGAGAAGCGATTAACGTTGTGTCTTGATACAGGTTTGCTGCAATAATTATAACAATAGTCATATTAACAATCATAACAACAAGCCAGATAATATTGTACATATTCTATATCGTATTACTATTATGAATAATATCATATGTACTATCAGATCGCGTAAAAATCTAAGTTATCTCTGTTTGTCCTATTTTCCCGTACACGTATTACGTCCCTTGGCAATGAATGTCAACAAGTATCATTCTGCGTGCCATAGAGTGCCCGTTTCATTTCTGACTTGTGCATATCTGTTGAAAGTACGTATACATATGATAAACTTACGGTGGAACGCAATGTTGGCTTGTCATGGCTTGTACATGCAACTTCTGGGCTCTACTTGAGAAGCGATTAACGTTGTGTCTTGATACAGGTTTGCTGCAATAATTATAACAATAGTCATATTAACAATCATAACAACAAGCCAGATAATATTGTACATATTCTATACGTATTACTATTATGAATAAATAATCATAATGTACTTATCAGATCGCGTAAAAATCTAAGTTATCTCTGTTTTGTCCTATTTTTCCCGTACGACAGTAATTACGTCCCTTGGCAATGAAATGTCAACAAGTATCATTCTGCGTGCCATAGAGTGCCCGTTTCATTTCTGACTTGTGCATATCTGTTGAAAGTACGTTATACATATGATAAACTTACGGTGGAACGCAATTGTTGGCTTGTCATGGCGTGTACATGCAACTTCTGGCTCACTTGAGAAGCGATTAACGTTGTGTCTTGATACAGGTTTGCTGCAATAATTATATCAATAGTCATATTAACAATCATAACAACTAGCCAGATAATATTGTACATATTCTTTACGTATTACTATTATGAATAATAATCATATGTACTATCAGATCGCGTAAAAATCTAAGTTATCTCTGTTTGTCCTATTTTCCGTCACGTATTACGTCCCTGGCAATGAAATGTCAACAAGTATCATTTCTGCGTGCCATAGAGTGCCTCGTTTTCATTTTCTGACTTGTGCATATCTGTTGAAAGTACGTATACTATGATAAACTTACGGTGGAACGCAATGTGTGGCTTGTCATGGCTTGTACATGCAACTTCTGGGCCTCACTTGAGAAGCGATAACGTTGTGTCTTGATACAGGTTTGCTGCAATAAATTTATAACAATAGTCATATTAACAATCATAACAACAAGCCAGATAATATGTGTACATATTCTATACGTATTACTATTATGAATAATAATCATATGTACTATCAGATCGCGTAAAAAATCTAAGTTATCTCTGTTTGTCCTATTTTCCCGTACACGTATTAACGTCCCTTGGCAATGAAATGTCAACAAGTATCATTCTGCGTGCCATAGAGTGCCCGTTTCATTTCTGACTTGTGCATATCTGTTGAAAGTACGTATACATATGATAAACTTACGGGTGAACGCAATGTTGGCTTGTCATGGGCTTGTACATGCAACTTCTGGGCTCACTGAGAAGCGATTAACGTTGTGTCTTGATACAGGTTTGCTGCAAAATTATAACAATAGTCATATTAACAATCAATATACAACTAAGCCGAGATAATATTGTACATAATTCTATACGTATTACTATTATGAATAATAATCATATGTACTATCAG
>JAWPHD010015491.1:0-54969 GCA_037043455.1 Cyrtodaria siliqua | reverse complement strand
GGCAGAACTATAAAATTGAGCAGTGAGCTCACTGCTACAAGTAAACACCGTCATGATATAACTGAGATTTGTTAAAAGGGACATTAAACCCCACACATACATACATACAAACATACATACATACATACATACATACATACATACATACATACATACATACATACATATTTAAATTGTAAGATATCTACCCCAAGTTAGCATTCTTCTTGCATGGAATAGTAACTCAGTTACAAGGTATTAGTTGACTTGAAAATAATTTGTAAACCAATTACTGAGTGGTCCTCAATCACATGGTGTCAGTTGACCTGAAAAATTACCTGACTACCGATGGATTTTGCTGATTTTGATCGCAGGATGTTGCTGGTGACAAAGACCCACCACCAGAGGGAGGAGGATGCAGTAGACGTGCAACAGGCCGGTCAGATAGGACAGGTAGGTACAACACGCACGTGCCTGTGGCATGCTCAGATAAGCACAGAGAAAGGCGGTAAAGTTCTCATCTTTTTGTAAATCTTAGTGGAGTGACTGGCAAACTTCTTGTCAGTTTTTTTTATTGCGGAAATATTTTTTATTTTATTTTGGAAGTTTAATAATTTGTACACTTTTAAGAAAAAAAACACTGGCAACAGTAAAATGTTTTTGACAGTCAGAGCCACAATTTATATCTATGGTACCTGTGAAGGCAGTGTTCATTCCAGGATGAAATGTTAGTGGACCATTGGGCCCATTAGGTAAAAAAAGTGGGGCCATTCTGAAAAAAACAGGCCCGAACAAAGAAAATTGATAACGTGTTGCGTTTTTGTGTTGCCTTTTCGAAGAAAAATGCGATACATAGGGAACACTTTGTCGTCTGTCGGTCGGTCAAGGCAGGCAGGCAGGCAGGCAGTCAGTCAGTAGTCAGTCACGAAAACTTAATGTTGGCTATAACTTTCTAATTTCTTGATATTTCTTCATCAAGCTTTCAATATATACTCATCATGACAACATCGACATAACCATACTAAACTATAAAGGTCAAGGTCACACTGAAGGTCATTATATCGGTTAAATACTCATTTTTTATTCACGAAAACTTAACGTTGGCTATAACTTTCTCATTTTTTTATATTTTTTCATCAAACTTACCATACTAAAATATAAATGTCAAGGTCACACTGAAGGTCATTATATGGGTTAAATACTCATTTTGTCTTCACGAACGTCCGTCACGAAAACTTAACGTTGGCTATAACTTTCTCATTGCTTGATGTTTCTTCATCAAACTGTCAATATATACTCATCATGACAACATCTACATGACCATACTAAAATATAAAGGTCAAGGTCACACTGAAGGTCATTATATGGGTGAAATACTCATTTTTTATTCACGAAAAATTAGTCCGGCCAGTTTGTCAAGGTCATTTATCTGGGTCCAAAAAACCTTGTTATACTGACAAAGCACTGACACTGTTTCCTCGGAACACCCGTCTAGTTGTTTTATCCCTGACCCAACATTACTGCTTCTTAGTTCTATAACACTTTCTGTTATTATTTAAGTTCAAAAACTGTTTAATTGGAGCCTCCCTTCACAGATGTATTTCTCTGATCATGTTCAATACATACAAAATATAATGTTCTTTTCTCGGTCATAGGTGAGCCAGCTAAGCTTTTCCAGCTAACAATTTTGAAACACTCTCCTCGTAAGCCTACTTAGCCATTTTACTTTCATCTTCGGTTTGACTTTCTGATTTGTTTCGATCAATAGATCTATCAGCAATTGGCTTCCATTTCATTCGATACAGCATCAGCCAGCTCTGAGGTTGTTGATTCTGCAGATTTTGTATTTTTTGGAAGAACTGAAGTATGTTTTTCAATTGGTTGTTCAGAAACGTGTTTATGCTTTAGATGCGCCATTGTGACACAGCGAATAAGGTTTACAACCAACAACCAATGTAATCACGAGTAGGAACGTTATATTGATGTTGCTATATTACTGGCCAATCAAAAAATCAATTCGTTGACTTCCGTATGGGACGAGTTTATTTTACGTTAAAAAAACTCTAGTAAATGGTATTATGGACGGTTTTTTCATATTTTGATTACCTTTTTTGAATGTGCCCAATGACCATTTTATGTATTTTTAGCTCGACTGATCAGAGATCAGCAGAGCTTATGCCGTGGTGCCTGTCCGTCCGTCCGTCTGTCTGTCCGTAAAGTTTTATTTGTAGCGACTACTCCTCTGAAACTACTGGATGGATATTCGTGAAACTTTACAGAAATGTTGCCCATGAAGTGTAGTTGATCCTAGCAGAAATTCATGTTGATGTGAAATCCAAGATGGCCGCCAAAGCTAAAAATAGATTTTTAAAATACAAGTTTGTAGCGACTACTTCTTGAAAACTATAAGAGATATTGATATGGGACTTTTTCTAAAATGATCAGCATGACATGATGTTGGTCGTTGTCAAAAATCGTTTTGATTCAACGTTAAACATGGCTGCCAGCGACCATCTTTGTTTAAATAGAGTTACATAGTAAAAACTTGTAGTGACTTCTCCTCTGAAACTACTTGGCGGATTTTCATGAAACTTTACAAGAATTTTGCTCTTGATGTGTAATTGATCCTAGCAAAATTTCAGATCGACCAGAAATTCAAGATGGCTGCCACAGCTAAAAATAGATTCTTAAAAAATAAGTTTGTAGCGACTACTTGTTGAAAACTATAAGTGATATTGATATGGGACTTTTTCTAAAATGATCAACATGACGTGATGTTGGTCCTTGTCAAAAATCGTTTTGATTCGACGTTAAACATGGCTACCAGCGGCCATCTTTGTTTACATAGAGTTATATAGTAAAAACTTGTAGCGACTACTCCTCTGAAACTACTTGGCGGATTTGCATGAAACTTTACAAGAATGTTGCTCTTGATGTGTAATTGATCCTAGCAAAATTTCAGATCGACCAGAAATTCAAGATAGCTGCCACAGCTAAAAATAGATTCTTAAAAAATAAGTTTGTAGCGACTACTTCTTGAAAACTATAAGTGATATTGATAAGGGACTTTTTCTAAAATGATCAGCATGACATGATGTTGATCTGAGTCGAACATTATTTTGATTCGACGTTAAACATGGCTGCCAGTGGCCATCTTTGTTTACATAGAGTTATATAGTAAAAACTTGTAGCGACTACTCCTCTGAAACTACTTGACGGATTTGCATGAAACTTCACAGGAATGTTGCTCTTGATGTCAAGTTGATCCTAGAAAAATATCAGGCTGGCCGGAAATTCAAAATGGCCACCACGGCTAAAAATAGATTTAAAATAAATAAATTTGTAGCGACTACTTCTTGAAAACTGTAAGTGATATTGATCTGGGACATTTTCTAAAATGATTAGCATGACAGGATGTTGATCCTTGTCGAAATTTATTTTGATGCGACTTTAAACATGGCCGCTAGCGACCATCTTTGTTTACATAGATTTATATACTAAAAATTTGTAGCGACTACTCCTCTGAAACTACCTGACAATTTTTTATGAAACTTCACAGGAATGTTGCTCTTGATGTCTAATTGATCCCAGAATTTGTTTAGGCCGGCCGGAAATTCAAGTTGGCCGCCATGGCTAAAAACAGATTTTTAAAATACAAGTTTGTAGCGACTACTTCTTGAAAACTGTGAGTAATATTGATATGGGACTTTTTCTAAAATGATCAGCATGACATGATGTTGATCCTTGTCGAAAATTATTTTGAATCAAAATTAAACCTGGGCACCAGTGGCCATCTTTGTTTACATAGAGTTTGTATAGTAAAATTTGTAGTGACTACTCCTCTGAAACTACTAGACCGATTTTCATGGAACTTCACAGGAATGTTGCTCTTGATGTCTAGTTGATCCTAGCACAATTTCAGGTCGGCCGGAAATTCAAGATGGCCACCACGGCTAAACATAGATTTTTAAAAACAAGTTTGTAGCGACTACTTCTTGAAGACTATAAGTGATATTGATATGGGACTTTTTCTGAAATAATCAGCATGACAAGATGTTGATCCTTGTCGACAATTATTTTGATTCGACATTAAACATGGCTGCCAGTGGCCATCTTTGTTTACCTAAAGTTATATAGTAAAAACTTAACTTGTAGCGACTACTCCTCTGAAACTACTTGACAGTTTTTATGAAACTTCACAGGAATGCTGACCTAGCTATCAAAACCTATCAGTAGGAATGCTGACCTAGCTATCAAAATCTATCAGTAGAGCTTCAAGGTCATTGACCTCTTGTTTTGTTACGTCATTCATGATATAAGTGCGCCATCGGCGCAAGGGAGATGGCCCAAGGGCTCATCTTGGAATGAACACCGGTGACGGTATCACAAAGTTTCTAAAGCAATTGATTGCGATGCATATAGCATGCAGTTTCTAGTTAACGTTCACTTCCAGGCTGCACAATGCATAGATTAACTAGAATGTATGTGCTATACTTATGCTTTTGCATATATAAAGTAACTTGTATAAAGTTGAATGTTTAACGCTTGGGGATTCATGTATATAACGTTTTTAAGGGGCACTGGTTAACCAACCCCGTACACTATAAGATTGATTACTGAATTGGTGTTCTCTTAACATAGAAGGTCTCTTACGCAGGTTTGATTGTATGTGTAGAATTTGTCATATGACATATGACAAACCCTTTAACGAGGGTTTGTATACAGGAATGTTGAGATGTTTTCACTTGATAGGATGCGTGTCTGATTATCAAACACTCTCGAAACAATCTCTAGACCAGGGCTTCTAAAGTTTCAAAATGCAAATCGGTCCAGGTTTTTTACTGCCGTGAGAATCACTTTTTTCTTTTAAAAGACACCAAACCACCGTGCCCGTGCATGTATATGTTCCCCACCCACCACGCAATTTTATCAGTTTGTTTGCTAAGAGAACTCTTGTGTTTATTTTTCATACTATATGTGTTGGATTTAACTAACTTTCTCTCAGTGTGTAAATTTTAATTGCTAAGATCATGTATTCGCATTTTAGTGAACCATTTTCTATCACAATTCCACGTAACGATCTAAACCGGAAGTATCGTGTATACCAGATGTAGCATCGGATCTCTGGGAGTCAGTGCTCATTCGACGTTCTAGACATTGTCAAAGTACTTTTTATTGAATATGACATTTAAACAATCTAGCCAATAGCAGTATTATTTGCGCTTAAATATATAAAATTCATTAAAAAGGGTTCGCATGCATCTAATGGAAGATAGTTAAAATGTAAAGTAAATACCTTTAGACGAAATCGTATTTCAAGTTAACACAAATATTCCATCGTATGACATGTATGGAATGAAACCAACGCCTGCTGTCGTTCTATGACGCGGTGTGACGTAACCGTGTGTCGGCTACATCAAGATCAAAGGAATTGCATCGGTGTTATGTAATATACATGAAAATCCTTGAAAGTGACATGTTTATCTCAGTTGTTTTTTTCCAAAATTAAACATAGTTGTCGGATTTCGTAGTTTATATGGAGGAAATATATCAAATTAATGGATTAAAAGTTAAGCAAACGATGATTAACCGGTATGGAAACTTTATGTTAATAACAAAAGCTATATATTTAGTTTACGGTGATGATGCGTCTGTATTTTTTTAAACTTTTTTTTCCCTTTCCCATAACAAACAGCTAACGGTAAACGGCTAACTATATCACAGAAATTACTGACGCAAACACATTTCGGTCTGGGCAATAGAAATCGGTCGAACGCGTAATACGGCTCACTGATCACACATCAAAGGCGTGCTAAGGAGCCAACAATAGACTCTTCCAAAAAGAAACCATCCCTACTACCGGTAATGGTTTAGGCCAAATTAACCTACTTTCGCACAGCGAGTGACAAACAGTCGTGTTATGGATCATAGGATATTGCCGCAAGGCATATTTTAAGATATGAGAAGGAGGGTAAAGGGCAATTTTATGATTTTTAACGACCGATAGATAAAATATCTGAACCGATTTGGAAAGAGATTATGAAAAGAAAATCGGTCTGGAGAGACAGAATTCGGTCTGGAGACCGATAAACTGGCGATTTTAGAAGCCCTGCTCTAGACGTACTCAGCATATATGCATCCAGTATTTTACATATATTGATTATGTGTTTGTATGTTTATACCTTTTCCTTCTTCGTTATATGTAATAACGCTCTATCCAATACTGTATTGAACACATCACTCTGCTGTATATATTAAAGGAAGAGAGAAACGCAACTAGGGGAATTTACGCTATATACTATATGTATATAATATATAGTGTATGTATAATAATTACGCTACTGTTAATCGAATGGTACATGGCTACATTAGACCTTTACCTATGGAAAAAAACAATTAAGAGAACACATAATATACTTAATATTATCCCTTCATAGTTTGATAGAATACGCGTCGCAGGATGAGTCGAGCAGGTTGAGATTGACAACTGAGATGTGTAAACTTACAATATTTAATTATAGTAGGTGTAATATTTTATTAAAATGCATTTAAAATTCAATCTATATTCACAAGTTAGTCTATAATCACGACAACAATTAATGACACTGTCCTAAGAGTTCAGTCACAGGTTTATTGGAGTACTCGTATAACGGTTGCGCACTGATCCCAACACTCAAAATCAGGTTTACATATTCCTGATATATATACCGTTGTAACGTATCACTATCCGCACATATCAGTTATATCGTTTATCACTTATCTCCTTATGTGGCCTGATCTCTCATCGAGCTTGTCCGCATCACGTTAAGCAGGTGAGCAAACTTAGGATGTAAACTTTTGCAATCTTTTTACATTAATATACATTACTGAAATGGCTCAATTTTTCGAAGCAGAACTTCTACATTTAGGATTTTAATGTTAAAAGTCTACTGTTTTTAAAAAGTCTACACCAATACAGTAGTCCTTTTTCTGACTTGCTGCAACCCTTTTAAGCTGGCCAGCAGAGCTTATGGGATGGAGTGTTGTCCGTCGTCCGTCCGTCCGTCGTCTGTTAACTTTTGTCTCGTTAAGACAATAGGGCCTTCATTTTTCATCCGATCTTTACCAAACTTAAACAGATTGTTAATATCAATGAAAGCTCGGACAAGTTCGAAAACCAGCCAGATCGGACCAGTAACAGCAGAGTTATGGCCCTTGATTTAGTTAAAAATGCTATATCTTGCCTCGTTAAGACGAAAGGGCCTTCATTTTTCATCCAATCTTTACCAAACTTTATCAGATTGTTAATATCAATGATAGCTTGGACAAGTTCGAAAACCAGCCATATCGGACAAGTAACAGCGGAGTTACGGTCTTGATTTAGTTAAAAATGCTGTATTTTGCCTCGTTAAGACGATGGGGGCTTCATTGTTCATCCGATCTTTACCAAACTTTACCAGATTGTTAATGTCAATGAAAGCTCGGACAAGTTTGAAAAACAGCCAGATCGGACCAGTAACAGCGGAGTTATGGCCCTTGATTTAGTTAAAAATGCTATATTTTGCCTCGTTAAGACGATAGGGCCTTCATTTTTCATCCGATCTTTACCATACTTTATCAGATTGTTAATGTCAATGAAAGCTCGGACAAGTTCGAAAACCAGCCAAATCGGATCAGTAACAGCAGCGTATGGCCCTTGATTTCGTTAAATATGCTATATTTTGCCGCTTTAAGACGATAGTCACTCACTTCATTGATGTTATAAGAGCCAAATAAGCCTGTAGAGCATCCATAGGCCCTCTTCGGCCTCTTTTTTTTTCTTTTTTTTTTTATTTCATCTCTACTGGCCAAGTTCGAAAACCAGCCAGATCGGAGCAGTAACGGCGGAGTTACGGCTCTTGATTTAGTTAAAAATGCTATATTTTGCCTCTTTAAGACGATAGTCACTTGGTTCATTGATGTTGTAAGAGCCATATAAGCCAGTAGAGCGCCACAGGCCTCTTGGGCCTCTTGTTTACAAACCATCTTGAAATTTCTCTGGAATATTACATGGAATTAAGTGTGTAGTATATACATTATATAGCGGAAATTCCTGAGTTGCGTTTGTTTTTTTCTTTAGTATATTACTGTACTGATATAATACGTATGTATTTTCACAGCATACAGTCTTTTTTGAGTTGTTTTCCTTGTAGGCATCGTGTCCATTGACTCCGTCCTTAGTGAGTAACTGATCATGCACTTTCACTCCATCTGCATATTTGTATATAATTTATCCTGTCTGTAGCCGCTTCTGTACACATCTGTAACCATGGGGAAACCATTAGCGACATTATTATATTATTCTCATATGTCCCACCCTAGTTATACCACTGATACACATCATAAACTTGGCAATTACAAATGGTGAGGGATCATATAGTGTTAGCCATGTCCGACCGTCCAAGCGTTCCTCCTTCTGCCCCGAAAAGTTTGTGTGTCTATTTCTCCCACAGATTCCAACCATTTGTTTTGAAAATTTGAAGGATGTTTATCTATGAAGTCAAGAAGTGCATATCGATTAGGCGTCAAAATTGACCATGTATAACCAGAGTTACAGCCCTTTTTTTCATTACATTCTTTGTTAAAATATCTTGTGTGTCTATCTCCTCTCACAGTTTTTGACTGATCGTTTTGAAACTTTACAGGATGCTTACCTATGATATCAAGATGCGGATGTCGTCTCAAAAGTGTCTTTATATTATCACAGTTACGGCCCTTTTTTTTGTCAAATTTTACATTAAAATAGTTGGTGTGTCTATCTCCTCCCAGTTTTCAGCCGGTTGTTTTTAAACTTGACAGGATGCTTACCTATGATGTCAAGATGTGAAATTTGTCAGTTCTGCATCAAAAACAACCTTGTATTACCTGTGATTGTTTTCAGTGGGGGCATCCATGTCCCATGGACACATTTATAGTTCTTATGAAACGATGCCATTTTACATGTATCCAAAATACCTCTGATGAGGAAATGTTACTGTTACAAATATTTATTTGTGTGTTTGTGATTTTGGAATCAGTGTTTAAATAATAAAGTTTAGTTTTAAGAAAACGAAAAAAAAAAAAAGTTCAAATTTTCGAAGAAAAGGTTATTCTACTCACCCTGGCGCCGGTGTCGATTAGCCTTTTACATTAAGCTCATATCTCAGAAACCGCTTTAAACTATTTTAATGAGATTTTATACCTGTAAATACACCTGTCATACAAGGAAATCATACAGACAAGTGCCATAACTCTGTTATGGGTTTAACGGAATTATGCACCTTTTAGTGTTGTTTTTTTAAACATCTAATTAAACAATTTAAATGAAACTTGACACATGTATTCAGTGTGCTAAATATAACTTGTGCAGATAATGTCTGTAACTGTGTTATACATTTAAGCAGACTTATGCCTTTTTTTAAGTTAGATTTGTATTCAACTTAGTTTTCCAATGAATTAACAAGTCCTCAAAAGTTGAGCATAGCTGTCATCTGACAGCTCTTGTTAATTGATAGCTTATGTTTCTGATAGATTATGTTCAGTTGCTGTTAAAAAGAAGCTTGGTCATTCTTACTAACATTTGATAAAAAATTGCCATTGTTTCAGTTCAAGTATTTTAGGTTTTAGTAAGTTCTTCATGGAGAAAATAGTACTTGATCTAATCGTAGATGTATTTTTTTACTGCAAATTTCATAGTTCCCAATTTCCGTTCAAAATATTAGTATGATGTATTTAGAACCAAAATTTGCTATATAAATAGTTTCCTGTGTTGCCAAGAGTTGCTTTTTAACCTTTAAGGACACTACGCTGTCACTAGGTGTAATGTTGTTTCTTTCACTGACTGTTAAATACTCTTTGAATTATTCACTGCGTAACACTTGAGAGCATAGTTTCGCACAAGAATCTTAAATGGATTTACGTACATCTTGTGGCCTTTCCATGTACATATTACCATCAGATCATCTCAGTACATTGATATGGATTTAGTACAATCTTGTGACTCTTTCCATGTACATCTTGCCATCAATCATCTCAGTACATCGATATGGATTTAGTACATCTTGCGACCTTTCCATGTACATCTTACCATCAGATCATCTCAGTACATCAGTATGGATTTAGTACATCTTGTGACATTTCCATGTACATCTTGCCATCAATCATCTCAGTACATCATATGGATTTAGTACATCTTGTGACCTTTCAATGTACACCTTACCATCAGATATCTCAGTACATCAATATGGATTTAGTACATCTTGTGACATCTTACCATCAGATCATCTCAGTACATCAGTATGGATTTAGTACATCTTGTGACCTTTCCATGTACATCTTACCATCAGATCATCTCCATACATCAGTAAGGATGTAATAGATAGAGTCTGGTCTCAGCGAGTTGGCTTATTAAACACCGAGATGGGCGTAGTTCACAAAGTTCATGCATATGTAAACTTTAAAAAACAATGTCACATGTTAGCGTTTCATCCAATGAAATAAAGTTAACTCAGGGCATAAGCAATAGCTAAAACTTTTCTCTTCAAACTGCTGACTTTTTTTTTTGTCAGTGACTGCAGAGAAAGAAACTTTTGGATATGATACAAAGAAGGAAAACTTGAAAATGATTGAGAACTTCTTCTTAATTTGGGCAACACTTCTCCCCATGAATTTGGACCTGGCTTCAACTCTATTAAACTACAGATATTCTAATGACTGGAATAAATACCTTACTTACAAACTGTATAATTTTACCCACCTTTTGTTTCTACCCATTTATTAACCATTTATTAATTCACATATACCTATATAACAGCACACCTTACACAGACCTTGGATCACACAGAGAATTGATCATCAGTAGCTTTATTTTAAGATGCCGTAATAAGGTTTATTTTGATTAATTGTTACTAACCTAAACACATGACTGTTGTGAAGAATTCAATTGAATTGTTGTTTAATGGCTCATCAACCCAGTGTTTAGGTCATTTTGAGTTGCCACAGAGAAGAAGGTTACATAGGAAATATGGGAATCGTGTCCTCGTCTTACTATTAACTAAGGCTCGATTTTAATAAACTGTCAATGATTTTGGACAAACAGTTCATTACTTACACGATACATATACAATAGTATAGATTTTGTTATGTTGGACATCGTATTGAGAGGTTTACACAGTATATTGACGTCATTGAGATTACCCAGTGTGGCAAGTGAAGCTCATAGTATTAAGGCTGCGACCCAGGATCTCTTTTGAATTTAGAGATTGAACGTGCTATCCACTGGGCCAACCACGGTTGTTGTCAGGGGCGTAGCATGGCATACTTCCGGGACTAACCTGGAAAAATACAGTAACAATCATCAATGTGGGGAGTGGGGAAAGAATAGAAAATTACCTCATTTTGCGAGCTTAAAATGTCTATTTTCATGACAAATATCGCTTGTACGAGCATCAATTTGGTCCAAAGGCGGAAACACATTCGGGGGATACCACAATCCCCACCCCTTCTAAGAGGGGGCCACCTCCTACCAGTCCCTCCCCCACTCGGTGCTTCGCCCCTTGTATTAGGAGTGTGTTGAAAATCAGTCACACTACGCAGCTGTTTGTGAAGAAAGGCTTTACTGTGGTCCTGATAATATTGTGACTAATCCACGTTCAACGATGCTCATATTTAGATATCATATGCTTAGGTGTTAATTGCTTTTGTTTACACAAAGTTAATTGTTAATGCATTGCAATTGCAAGCAGGGTTTATTTCATTTGTGGGCCCATTCTGTGTATTTGATCTCTGTGTAAATGGAGACGGGGCCTGGAATGTGTGTTGCTGTTGGTGTCATATAACCTTTTTATGTTAGTACATAGTAAATCCCAGTTCAACTTCTTTTATTCAACAGATGTTATTTACCCAATAACCTACTGTAAAAATTGAAATGAATGTATCCTAGATGTTTTTTTACATGTTTTATATTAATTGCTGTTTTACCAAGGAATGAATTGCAAAGGATCCCAATCATACACTTGGCTCGAGCCCTGATGTTGCTCATACATCCATGAACCTTCATAAAATTAAATTAATTTCTTATTTATATTACTTTCCTTGCCAACATATGTATTCCTTGTAGTTGTTTCCCCACTTCCTACAGAAAATGATGCCTTCTGTGTCGGAGTCAAAGCATATCTGACGATCCATGCTGCAGGTTTCTTTGCTTGGAAAAATGTAGTTCATGAATTAATCAATGTTTATGAACTGATTAAGAACTTCGTGAAATGTGTTGGATAATTTTTAAGTTCATGAAGTGTTATTAATAGTCTTGAGTTGTTCGTAATTTCATGAATTTTATTTCGCATCAGATATTCCAGATTAATATTCCACTGTCAATGGAATCCCAGTGTTTCAGCAGAATCATGTTCCAGTGGAAGGTTGGTTCATAAATTATGGGGGAGACATACATTTTTGCTACAAAAACAACCCCGTCTAGTTACTTGGAATGGAATCCTGGTGATATTCCAACGGTCTTCAATTGTTTCCAGTGGAATGTCACTGGGTCACTGGGTCACTGGAATCCTGCTGGAATCCAGTGGGATCCCACCAGATTCCCATTGGCATGTTCACTGGGGTATCATTTTGGATGGGTTTACAAGGACAATTGCACAACAAATGTAAATAGTTATGTGCTGCAACTTAATATCATGTTGTATCCTGACAGGCACAATCGTGAACATACTTCATGAAGTATGTAAATGAAATATTATGTTTCGTTAAGTTTTCATTATTAGGAGATGCTTAAAATTATGAACTTCGGACCTTTTTTCAGAATTATGGGAAAGTACTCTGTTCACATTTAGATTTGATGCAATGGAAGGTGTAGTAAAAGAAGTTTCATGTTTATCAAAATTGATTTGATTCAGTTGCATGATATTCTCTTTTTCTGTAAAGTATCAAAACATGATTTTTGGGTTAAAATTTTGATTAACATGTAATTGAATGTTATTGTGATTATTTTTGCATGATTTCTTAACTGTTCAGTATCGTTCAGTATTGTGCTTATCATTATGTTAACAAAATTATTGCACTGATTTTAGAAGAGAAGTTCCACCGCCATATGCATGCCATATTGGAGATGGTTAAAATTCTGTATTATTGAGTTTATGAATATTGAGTTCTGTTCAACAAGGGGCTAGGGGGCATGAGCGGCAGCAAGCATATTTCACTACCGCTCATGAACAGTCTCAATCAAACTGAGACTGCAATATTTCTTATGTATCGTGTTTGACCGTTTCCAAAGGTCCACTCTCATACTCTTTTTTATAGTTGTAGCTTCATATATATATTGTAGGGCTTTATACTGTGTGCACAGCATACAGCTTTGTTGCGTTAACACTAATTAAATTATCGCAATATTTGCCATCAAATTGTTATAACTTTAAATTTTGTATATTACCTTTTAGCTCTATAGGACAAAAATCACATGAGCTTTTTCATTGTCCAGCTACTTTTTAGGTCACATAGTATCGCAATTTGGAATAGAGATTCCGAAGTCGGATGACAATAAAGGGCCTCCTCTGGGATTCGCAAATGGAGCCAAATGAGACAAAATAATAAAAGTGGCTATAAAAAAATAACTTTGGCAAATGTAATTGGCGAAAGAAATATCCAATGTCAGTCATGAATGTTGTGTATTACTTTCCAATCTTGTCATACCCCTTCATTTTCCCCTGTAATGGCCTAATAACTCTGCCAAAATTAGCACCTCTTATTTCCAAGTCCATAAGGCAACACTTGTCCATGATGTGAAATACACACATTTGGTGTCAAGTATACATTAGGCTTTAATTATAACTGACCTGATAAAATTAACCAGTGATCAGTATAATTCTAGATAAGATTTTGTACTTGTATACATGTACAGTATTTATTTCGAAACTGAACATTTTCAGATTAATAAGTTTTATTTTTATGTAAAAAATTGAGTAAAATATTTTTTAAAGTATAATTAGCTCGACTATTCGAAGAATAAGAGAGCTTATGTAATCACCCCTGGGTCGGCGTTGGCGTCGGCGTCCCACATCAAGGTTTGTGTGTAAGCTGTGTTTACAAGTCTATATCTCTTACATGTCTTATTCTAGCACAACCACATTTGGCCATGGGCTTTCTTATAGCATTGTCTTAAGGGCTGCATAACGGTAAGCAATTTTGGTTCCTGTAACCCATGGGCTCTTTTTTTTACATATTTCTGTGATGTTTTAGTCAATTCTTACACATATATGTTGCCCCCTCACCCCCACACCACCCGCACCCCTCCACACCCCCTCCCCCACACCACCCGCACCCCCTCCCCCACTTGAAATTTTTTATTTTTTTTTACATATTTCTGTGTTGCTTTTGTCAATTCTTACACATGTTGCCTCCTGCCCCCCTCCCCCGCTACCCCCACCCCCACTGCCCCACCACACACTCGAAACTAGAATATTTTTATTTATTTTTACATATTTCTGTGTTGTTTTGGTCAATTCTTACAAATAGCTTCTTACACATAGCTCCCCCGCCCCCACCACCGCCCCCCCCCCCCCCCCTCCATCCCCCACCCCACCCCCATGCTCGAAATGGAATATTTTTATTTAATGTTTATTGTTTTTTACAAATATCTGTGTTGTTTTGGTAAATTCTTACACATAGCTTCTTACACATATATGTTGCCCCCTCCACCCCCATTCCCTGCCTCTCCACCCCCCACCACCCACCACACTACCCCCCCAACCCACTCGAAACCCCAATTTTTAAAAAAAAATTACATATTTCTGTGTTGGTTTGGTCAATTCTTACACATAGCTTCTTACACATATATGTTGCTCCACCCCATTCCCTGCCTCGCCACCCCCTCCCCAATCCCCCCCCCCCATTTCCCCCACTTGAATTTTTTTTATTTTGTTTTACCATATTTCTGTGTTGTTTTGGTCAATTCTTACATAGCTTCTTACACATATATGTTGCTCTCCCCACCCCCCGCCTCTCCCCCATCCCCACTCAAAACTCGATTTTTATTTACATATTTTTGTGTTGTTTTGGTGAATTATTACATAGCTTCTTACACATATATATTGCCCTCACCACCCACACTACCCCCACCACCCAACCCACCTCTCCCCCCCTCTCCCCCCCTCCCCCCCACCCCCACTTAAAACTTTATTTTTTTTAAAAAAAAATATTTTTACATATTTCTCTGTAGTTTTTATCAATTCTTTCACATAGCTATGTTGCGCCCCCAACCCCACCCCACATTGTTTTAGCCTTGTTTTCTGGTGGTATATACTAGCTATATAATTTATTATTCTCTGAAAAATCGAATAGTCGAGCTGCGCAGTTCTCCGACAGCTCTTGTTTTATGATTATAATTATTGCTAACTGCTTTATTCACGGGCCATACTTCATTTAAAAATACATAAAAATAATTTCGAAAATATGTATGCTATCTTTGAGCCAGTTTTGGCTCCAATGTCTCCAATTTGTCTCCAACTTTTTTCATTTGGCGAAATTGGTTGCAAAAGGGGAAAAATGGCCAGAGGAGGCCCTGAATAAACATATAGATGGTCTCAAATTAAAGTCTGTAATTATCGTTTCAATTGGACAAACAATGAACTGTCTTGTAAACAAGATTTTTAGGTTTGCTTATTTATTTGAAAAAAGGTAAAGCAGCAATCCATTGGGGTCACTACAGTAACACTGAGGGGACTTGAAACGAATGGACAAGAAAGCCCTTTAACAACTGGTTATGATAGGCAGCCTTTTTTTATCTGATACTTAGTACCACAGATATCTATATTCCATTCATTTCAGAGTCACAATGACCACAGTCCATGGACGGGCGTGTCACAGTTCCTGCCCACAACCAACAAGATTATACAGTTTGCTGAGGGCAAGGATCCCAACCCTGGGGACAGGATTGTCTATGTGGCTGGAGCATTCGATCTCTTCCGTATCCTTTCATATACATTTAGCATGTACCAGTATATAGCAATACTACATTAAGGAGTAACAACATGAAATTGTCTTTTACGTTAAAACCAGTTTTCAAATGTGAATATTAAAAAAATGAAATATTAGAACATTATTTTTTTTTAATTCAATGCATTTTCGAACCATTATATAAAAAAATAAAAATAAAAAGAGATCTATATATTATTATTATTATTTTTATTTTTCACATTTAATAAGAGCACCACCTTGTCATTTGCATAGCACCCGGGGTCTACTATTAGGGGCAATACAGTATTAATGATTTGCTACATTTTTAAGTAGGGATAATGTAGCATTGTTTCATTGTCGCAAAATCACTGTGTTTGAAAAATCATCAGAAAGTTGAAATCATCTAACATTTATGTAACAGACTAAATAAACATATTTTTATACCTTAACAGTAACTAGATGTTGCACATTTAGATTTTATCGAGAAGGCTGCTGCCTTGGGTGACTTTCTAATCGTTGGTTTGCACACAGACTCAGTAAGTGGACACAGTTATAAATGACCTCACTCATAGATGTTTAATTAAATTCTCTATTTTTGTCAGCTGTCACCTACAGGTTGAGTTATCTGCCTTCGTCCCTTAGTTGTCACCTACATATTGAGTTAGCTACCATTGTCACTTAGTTGCAACCTAAAGACTGAGTCACTAGATGCTAGGCGTGTTTTCAACGATTCATATTTATAAACACAACACTTGTTAAACCAACCAGAAGTTTGTATAATGTTTACATAATCTTAACCCTTAGCCTGCTAAAGGCGACTACAATAGCCTTTGCGTCCATTATAAACGTCTGGCTGCTCATCAGTCATTTCTCCAAAACACCTCTTTGGAACATAAATGGATTAGTCTAAAGTTAAAGAAAGGACAGTCCATTATACATTTATGTCGGACTAAGGGTTAATTTGCTACTACTCCTCCTCAATCTGATTGTATTTATTGTGTATTTATTGGGACTGTCTATGGAGCTTATCACATTGTCTTTCAGACAGTTAACAGATATAAAGGAGCCAATTATCCTATCATGAATTTACACGAGCGGACCCTCAGTGTACTTGCTTGCAAGGTAAGAAGAATATTAATAGACTACATTTTGATAATGGTTCTTAAAATACTTCCTTAATTTCAATAAAATAATATTGCAATATTTAAAAATATAAACAAAATAACTAAATAAAGATCAGGAAAAATCAAAATTCAATAAAAAAAAAAGGTTAAGAGTTTGATAAAATTATATGTGCCGAGCAGTTTTCTTCCCAATGAATTGAATTTAATCAGTTCATTGACTTGTTATAAGGTGTCGTTGTGTAATATAAAAAATAACATGTTGATATTGACATGTTTACATTTAACCACTTTATTCTTGCAAGTTCCGTGAGATTAAATTTAAATCGATGGACGAAGTATGTTTGATTTAGCACTATACGAAACCCTATGGTTGAGGCAGGTTGCTCACTGTCAGGTTTGTATTGGTCAGCCTGGCCACTCGGGTTCAAGGATAGGTGTTGGATTTTCATCCAAAGACGATTAGCTACTCTCACTATCTGCTTTTTGGTATTTCCATGTTGATCACATGGCAGGGGCCAAGCGCGGGTCGCTCATCTTGACTTGCCAAAGACCCGTGATCTCAGTCATTCATAAATAACCGTGTTACCACTTTTGTGGCTAGGAAAAATGGAGATAATAATGTCGGTGCCTTTTACTATCAAGTTTATTAGATGAGGCTTAGAAAAACAAAAGTGGAGAGGCTCGACTGAGCTTTTCTGTGTTTTCATACTGAAAGGCACTGATATAATATCTTTTTTATCATTTAGACATCCCTCATTTTATGTATGGTTTATTAATTTGATCTATTTAACAGAATGTTAAGCTTGTCGAGGATGCCACCATATTTTTTTCTTTATGACGCAAAACACCATTCATTCATTCATTTACTATCAAGTTTATTAGATGAGGCTTAGAAAAACAAAAGTGGAGAGGCTCGACTGAGCTTTTTCTTTGTTTTCGTACTGAAACGCACTGATATAATAACTTTTTTATCATTTAGACATCCTCATTTTATGTATGGTTTATTAATTTGATCTATTTAACAGAATGTTAAGCTTGTCGAGGATGCCACCATATTTTTTTCTTTATGACGTTTTATGACGTCAGATAACGTTGCGTAATATAAACACCGAGGAATTTCACATTGTTTTGTGTTACTTCTCAGTACCTAATAATCAAAATTTATTAGGTCACCCCTTTATCAGGCAGAAAAGTTTATATCTGCATGATGAGTATTACTTCTATAGTCCAGATTGTAACTGAGTCCTATGTTATGGTAGTACTTCTATTTTTCGGTAACTGCATCCATAATTAACCAATACCCAAAGTTGTTATAACCAGTATTGCTTCTATACTTCAGTATGTATCGGAGGTTGTGATTGGTGCTCCTTATTCTGTCACCCAAGAATTGATGGATCATTTCCACGTGGATGTGGTGTGTCATGGTCAGACACGTGTCATGGCTGACGTGGATGGCTCGGATCCGTACGAGGTATTTAGAGCACACTTATTAATGTTTCTTTCCTGTAGTGTTTGGTTTTTAACAGCATTCTTGTCAATCATATTGTTAAACATGTCACGGGTGAATGCACAACTACTGTAACTTGTATAGAAATAAAGAACAAGATACAGGAGTTTTACTTAAGTCCTCAAACTGTGTTGGTCTAAAAGCTTTTATAATGGTTCAATTGCCATGTATTGGTCTAAATGATGTAATAATAGTCTACTTAGTCCATATGGAAATCAATTAAAGGGAAACAGTGTCATAATCAGGGTCTTCCCCAGGCCATTATGGCATAGTGGCACCACTACTTCCCCAGGCCATTATGGCATAGTGGCACCACTACTTCCCCAGGCCATTATGGCATAGTGGCACCACTACTTCCCCAGGCCATTATGGCATAGTGGCACCACTACTTCCCCAGGCCATTATGGCATAGTGGCACCACTACTTCCCCAGGCCATTATGGCATAGTGGCACCACTACTTCCCCAGGCCATTATGGCATAGTGGCACCACTACTTCTTAATTTCAAACAGGTGCTTACCACTACTCCTTCAAGTCTCGCTACTATCCCTTAACTTTTCAAAAGTGATCATAATCCAATTACTAACTATAAATTTTTTTGTAAATAAAAAATTGTTAAAAAGTAACAATCTGTAATAAAAGCCATTTATAGTCTTTTATCAAGTAATTATACCAAACAAGTCGAACAACATAATATCAGAATTTCCATCAAAAAATCCTTTTTCAGTTTATTTGTGTGACCAAATGAATATCCCTCTCCCTAACCATTCCTAATGTTTAAAATGGCACTACTCCTTATAGTATTCCTGTGGAAGACCCAGATGATTGTACATAAAATAAAAAGTAATTGTGTCTCCAGGTAGTGTCAATATAATGATCTGTAGAATTTCATACAATCTAGATACCTGTATAATTCAAGGCTTTATTTATATTTAGTTACAGCAGTGTTGGATTGAACCCTCGATCATTATGTATATGAAGTCCATTTTTAGCTCTTCCGGCTTTTGGCCAGCAGAGCTTATGGGATGCCGAGTTGTCCGTCGTACGTCCGTCGTTAACTTTTGTCTCGTTAAGACGATAGGGCCTTTATTTGTCATCCTATCTTTACCAAACTTTACCACTTTGTTAATATCAATGAAAGCTCAGTCAAGTTAAAAAAACAGCCATATCGGACTAGTAACAGCAGAGTTATGGCCCTTGATTTAGTTAAAAATGCTATATTTTGCCTCGTTAAGACGAAAGGGCCTTTATTTGTCATCGTATCTTTACCAAACTTTATCAGATTGTTAATATCAATGAAAGCTTGGACGAGTTCGAAAACCATTCATATCGGACCAGTAACAGCGGAGTTATGGCCCTTGATTTAGTTGAAAATGCTATATTTTGCCTCGTTAAGACGATAGGGCCTTCATTTTTCAACCGATCTTTACCAAACTTTATCAGATTGTTCATGTCAATGAAAGCTCGGTCAAGTTAGAAAACCAGCCAGTTCGGACCAGTAACAGCGGAGTTATGACCCTTGATTTTGTTAAAAATCGTCATATGATAGGGCCTTCATCTTGCATCTGATCTTTGCCAAACTTTACCAGATTTTATGACTTTCTTTTTTTATATTTTTTTTTTTTGTTGTTTTTAATTTATTTATTTTTTCAGTTATTTTTTTTTATTCTCAGTGCAAGAGATAACGTTCAATAAAGCGAATATTAGTTTTACTACCGTAATTTAGAATGTAATAAATAGATTATTTAACTGCTGGGATCGATTATTGGGTAATCCTTCACTTGATGGTAGACGTGCTTTGTTTTTTCACTCACTCGCGTGCGCTCGTTCGTGAATAGAACCACTCGTGAAGGATTTCCCTATAATCGATCCCAGCAGTTAATCTCTACATTTTTTTTTTTTTTATTTATTATTTTTTATTTTTTTTTTTTTTTTTTTTTTTTTATCATATTTTTTTTTTCGATAATAGTTATTTTTCTTCATTTTTTCATTTTTTTTTTTTATTTTTTTTCAATTTATTTCAATTTTTTTTTTTTGTTTTTTCATTTATTTTGTTTTTGTTTTTTATTATTGTAATTTTTTTTTTTTTTTTTTAATTATTATTAATAATAATTCTATTATTAATATTATTTCTTTTTTTTTTCATTTTCTTTTTTAAATTATTCTTTTTATTTTTTTATTATTATTTTTTGTTTTTCATTTTTCTTAGCTCTATGTTGGACTAGTCGGACCAGTAACAGAGGAGTTATGGCTCTTTATTTAGTTAAAAATGCTATATTTTGCCTCGTTAATATGGTTGGGCCTTCATTTTTCATCTTATCTTTACCAAACTTTAACAGATTCTTTAGTTATGGCCCTTGATTTAGTTAAAAAGCTGTATTTTGCACAAAACTTTCAAAAAAATGTAAATGGCAGTCCCTCGCTTCATTGATGTTATAAGAGCCATGTTAGCCAGTAGAGCGTCCACAGGCCCTCTTGGGCCTCTTGTTGTGAATACATATCCATGTTTTCATTTCAGAGCTCCCTCGAAGGTTGCTGTCCCAATATATATCTGGACATGAAACCCATTTCATTTCATTTATTTCAGTATCCCAAAAAAGTTGGCAAATATGTGCAATTAGACAGTGGAAACAGTTTGACAACAGAAACAATAATGGAAAGAATTATAAATCACAGGTAATGTATGTTGTGTTGCCTCAACTGCTGCTTTAACTGCCAGAAGCTCCACCATGGCCGGGATGCATTTGAAACCGTCCTGTCTCGTCTCTTACCACTGCGAGTTCCACTGTACGTGAGAAAGTGTCTATTCTTATGGATAGCCATAAGCCGGAGATGTACAGTACTGGTTCTATCCTGGAAAAAGTGGGTGATCTGCCTCCACTGCGAAAAATTTGACTGTCATATATAGCCTAAAATGTGCTAAAAGTGACGTAAAACAGCATTCAACCAACCGGCCTATAAAATGTATTAAAGTGTGATTACATTGATGGAATTGAATTTTTTAAATTTCAAAGATGGGAGATAGGGTTTCCCCCGTCCGAGCTTTCATTGATATTAACAATCTGTTGGGTATTGGGGTCGGGGTGCGGGGTGGGCAATAAAATGAAAAAAATAGTTTGATTTCTTTTTGCATTAATGCATTTATGCTTTCCATATCACAAAGATGCTGTGTTCAACTCAGAGGTTTATGTCCTAAAGGTTAAGGTCATGTTTTAAGTTCAAAGGTTTAAGTTGTTAGTGTCTTTGTGTCCGCGCCTAAACCAGTGGAAGAATATTGAGTTCCTTTTATGTAAATGCTAATCTCCACAAGACAACAGTTCACCTCCCGGATTTCTGTTGCCAAGGTCACGGTAATCCTTAGAGTTCAAAGTTCTGACGTTATCCAGTGAAAGAAAGCCTGATGTGTAACATGTGGTAACAAACAAGTCACTCTCATCAACAAATAAAGACGTCGACAACATCATCTGTTGCATGATGTCATTGTGTAACGTTAGTAATTGAATTGAATTGAATGTTGTTTAATGGCTCATCAACACAGTATAGGTTATTTAGAGCCGCCCCAGAGATAGGGGAAGGATACATAGGAATCCGGGAACCTGCCCTACTCTTATTATGGAATAGATTCCTGTGGTTCTTTTACGTGCTCAGAGGATAGACCGATACACGGGACCGCCCGGTTTATGTCCCCATCCGACGGACGAGGCTCATGGAAAGTGTCCTGCCCAAGAACACACCAACGGAACTCGGTGGCACCACAGAGGATTGAACCCGGGGCCTCCGGTTACAAATCCGCCACGCTACCGAATGCGCCACGCCAACGTTACTAGTTGATGATGTCTATTCACAGAGTGTCAATGATATGCAGGAAAAATAATCCATCTCGGGTATCTGGTTCAATAAGAGGCTCTGTTCCGATAAAAACAATTGTACCTCGTGTTTGAACTCGCAGTCTTTACCGGAAACTCATAAAATATTCAGATTTGAATTTTCTTTCAAAAAATGCTTATTACATCACACCGTGTCATGTTCAAATCCCAGGGTCATGTTGCCAAGGTGAAGAGCATATTTAAGCTTCGTATGTTTAGGTTAGGTATTTTTCATGACCTTGCTATGTCTTCTAAATAAAGTATTAAATCAGATTTACGTTTGCATAAATGCTTATCGCATACAGGTACACTATCCAAATTTCTGACATTACTTGTTAACCATTGGTTTAAGAAGAATTTTGTTTTTTAAATTATAGTTTTATTTGAAAACAGAATTGTTTAATTTCTTCCATTGTAGTAGATATGGATATAATGTAGCATATCAAAAATGGTAACATATCAAATTTTAAACAAAATTTATTTTTCATATTTTCTCCATCATTTATTATCATTTTTTGTTATCAAGAAAATAGGGGGTATAGGTAGCTCTGAGTAGAATTTATCCTTTTGCTATAAAAAAAAATTAGATTTTTTGTTTTTAAATAGTGGAATACATATATGAAAGTAGAAACTGAGCTAATTGTATATTCGATATCTATGTCAAAACTGTGTGTACGGTATTTTACAACGAAAATGTCAAAATAACTCCAAAATGTGTGTAATTTAAAGAATTTTTAATAAAAATTCATTAGAAGCCTTGTGACCTATATATTTGTTTGCTTGCTTCGAAAGAAAAGTCAAAGGACCTTGTAATATGCAAGTTTTAAAAAAAGTTGAGCATTAGAACATACTTTTTTTATCTTGAATTATTGTCAAAACAAATTTTTGGTGGGGTATTTTTGCTTTTTAAAGTAAAAAGACGAACGAGGATTACAATTGTTTGAGTATGTTTTGAGAGACATGGTTATATGTAATTGAAAATTAATCATTGTTTTTCAATAAATGTAATGTCATTAATTTGTTTTTTTGAAAATGTTCATTGACTCTGTTTTACATCTTTTCAGTGAAACATTGGAGTTATAAATGTGTGCCTTCTTCTAAGACATGTAGTGCAAAAAATCAGTTCAAAAAAAAATCTCAGCACTACGTCCTTTCCCAGCCAACCTCCGCAATACAAGATTTACATTGTTCAAAATGTGTATGAATGAGATGGGGTTATTATTTTAAATATTTATTTTCTTCAGGTTAGAATATGAAAAAAGAAACAAAGCTAAGGAAGAAAAGGAGCTGAAGATTTACCGGAGCCTGCAAGAACAGAAAAAGGAGAATGGAGAGTCTCAGTAGGGACCAACATTTGTTGTGTAGCTGTCAGGGACGGGAGCCTCCATTTATGTCGTGTAGCTTTCAGCGGTGGGAGCCTCATCTATAAAACATGCATTCACACCCTTGTAGCACAGTGGTCAGGAATGGAAGCATCATTGTTGTACGAAACACCCATCCATAATGCTGTAATCATCCTACCTGGATTTAGTGGAATTGAAAAAGAACTTTATTCAAAAAAGGTTTAACCTTCTCCGTGCGATAGTCTTTGAAAGAATTAATGTATTTGAATTGAGAGCTTCAGTGACCTAGATAGTAAAACTTCCCTCCCTGCTGTAATCAATGTCAGACTTATCGAACTGGAATAGAACTCTTTTTTTTTTTTAGAAAAGACGTAGCCTAGTTTAGTAAAACCTACCCTCCCTGTGATTGTCATCGCCAAAATATTGAGTTTTCATTATTTCATCTTATTCAACTATAGGTTTAGATATATTGTTGGTGCAACGGTTAATAATATGCAAAACAAATTTGCTTTATACTTTTCTTAAGTTATTAATAATTGAACAAATGCAAGTTATGTAGAAAAACTAACTGGAGTCTGTAAAACATCAAGTTTACTGTGTGTTTCGTTTACTGTGTGTGTTTCTAATGCTTTTAGGCTTCGAGAAGTTTTATTTTATTCTGTTATATATATTAATACTGGTAGCCGAGTGCAAAACAAAATAATTATTAGTGATAGTTTTATCGGTTTAGATAAAAAATCAAAGGCCTGTGGATAGCTCAGTATTTTTTGTGTGCCACATTTTTTCATGAAACCATTCCTAGTGCAGTATAGTTAGATTGTACTTGGTGAATAAACACACGACAGGCGACACAAGTGTTCCCTTCTAGGGTTTTCTTTCAACACGTTCAACTAAACAAACTGCATAATATTCACAATTTATTCTTAATTACATGCAAAACTGCATAATATTATGTACAAATAATACTGCATGCCAAAGTTTTACTAAATTGTGCGGAATGGGTTGTTGAAATGAAACACAGGCATGAGCTGTATAGTGTTTTATATTCTGATTAAGTGGTTCCATTTTAAAACTGTCAGATGTTATGCTGAATGACTAGCAAAACCATGTTAAAATGGGGGCTCGGAAGTGTATATAGACGTTGTATTTAATCGACTTTTGTCCCTAATAAGTTAAAGCTTTGTATTATCTTTAATAAAGTTTTAATTTTACTTGGACAATTTTACAACATTTTTATTACTGAGTTTGGTCATACAGAATTGTTGTAATTTTACTTGGACAATTTTACAACATTGTTATAACTGAGTTTGGCAAGACAGAATTGTTGGTTTGCTGTTTCCTACCCACCCACTTATAAACGCCCTACCCAAAACATTTATAGCAATTCTCCACAAGCATTATTTTGTTACTGTCTTTAGCCCTGTGTGGTCTTTAGCCCTGTGTGGTTCCCGGGGGCCCCCGTTTGGTTACGGGGCAAAGAATAGGGCCACTGCAGATCCCTTTAGAGGGGTAGGCAGAGTGGTAGAATCCCCCCAAATTCATGTTCATTTTATCTTTTTTTGTTCATGTTCATTAAAGGTCTTCATCATGATCCCTGCATTGTTTTAGGTACTATCTCGCTCGCATCAAAAGAGCAGTGGCAGAAAAACAATAAACGTGGCTCCAGCGTAAATGGAGTTTCTACGATAGAATTTGCAGCAACTCTGCAGTTCAGGGTGAGAAGGTTCTAGGCCCATTTTCCATATTTTATCTCAATGTACATGGAAGATGGAAGATGAGCCTGGCATGTTCATGCCTGTTAGGCGCCATATAACCTTTTCATGTGTTTGTGCGCCTTAAAACCCAATTCAATTCAATTGTTACTATCTTTAGAATATTTCCTTAAATTTCATGATGTTTTTACTGTCTTCAATTTTTTTTAACCTACCCACTTAGTAAATGAAGTCCTGGGTAAGAAAAGAGCAAACAAACTATTATTAACCCGCTAAGTACGACTATAATAGCCTTTGCGTCCATTGTAAACCCAGATCAGCCTGCGTGTAAGGTTGATTAGGGTTTACAATGTCTGGCTGCTGATCAGTCATTACCCCAAAACACCCCTTTGTCGTATAAATGGAATGGTCTTAATTCAAAGAAAGAACAATCCATTATATATATGTAGGGGTTAAGGGTTAAAGGATGGCCTGATGGATATTATTATGTTGTATTTATATTTACAGGAATAAAAAATTGATTCCAAATTCCTCGACTCCCTAGTGGTTTGAGGGTTGCCGTGTGAGTGGTGGCAAAATGTACCAATGTGGCGAAGTGTTTACAACAGAATTTGCAGGTGCAAAGGTGTCAAATTCAAATTTATACATGTCTATGATTGTCCATGTAACATGCTGATTTGTTTAAACTTATTTTTAAATGATTTTACCCCCGGAGCACTGAGTTGTTCTTGTTATAACCATTATATCTGTATAAAAGTTATATCTGTTATAACCATTATATCTGTTATAACAGTTAAAGTTATATCTGTTATAACCATTATATCTGTTATAACCGTTACATCTGTTATAAAAGTTATATCTGTTATAACCATTATATCTGTTATAACAGTTAAAGTTATATCTGTTATAACCATTATATCTGTTATAACCGTTACATCTGTTATAACCGTTACATCTGTTATAAAAGTTATATCTGTTAGGGATGTTGACACAAGTGTGCACTAGAATTTTTTCTGTTCAGGGGCTAGTGTGAGGTTTACTTGATGTGCAGGGTAGTCTAAATGTTATCCATTATAACATTTAAATGTACATCCAACTGTTCATGTGTCAATGTTAACTCTGTCATGTATAAAGTCTGTTTCAGAACAAATTTGTGCTTGAACCAACTATTTTTATTCTATATTTATTTATTTCTAGATTATTTATAAAACAAACTATACAACTTACTTGTTTTCTGTTTCTTTTATTGTAAACCAACTGACTTTAGTTTTATAGAAAAAAAGGTTACATTTTTAAATTTATAGAGATTATTTAACTTCTGGGATCGATTATAGGGAAATCCTTCAGGAGATGATAGACGTGTGGTTATTTTTCTTTTCACGAACGAGCTGATGTGATCAAAAAAAACAAAAACATGCCTACCATCGAGTGTTACCCTATTATCGAACCCAGCAGTTAAAAAGCTATCTATTACATTTTAAATCAGTTATGTATTATTTTACCCGAAATGTTTTACTTTATTGAACATTACCTGTGGATGATGTCGACGTCAGCAACACTTGGACATCATGACTCAACGTCACAGTTATTTTCGTGTTCTGAGATGGTTATTAATATTTAGCGATTATGAATTTTCTTTCACAGAGAAATCCCGATCTTTCACCCATAGAAATATAATAAATATAGATAATTCTTGGAGAGTTTTCTCTTTTAGTTGATGTGTACTTATGATAACCCACCGGTCTATAACTGGTGATCTAATGTCATTAAACGAAGCTTATATCTCATGGAACTCCTAATTAAAATCCCGTCACCTCTTACCAGACATATTTCACAGATAATGCATGTAGAAGGTACAGTTGACAATACTACATACTGTGCACAAGATATAAAGTAAGATCGTTAACACTGTTGAATCATACTGATGTTGTGATGCCTTCCATCCTTTTAGTTTGCCGATAACTAATTCTAAACCGAGGAGCCTAAAGGTTTGGTCAATGTCTATCATTCCATCATTTTGTTGTATCAAGATCAACAACAATGTCCATGCTTTCAAGGCCACGGTCACACCAAGGCTGGAGGTTTTTGCTGTAATTTCATATCCGAACTATAGCTTTTTATCTATCAAGCAACTTCAACATTTGTATACACAAATGAAGACCATAAATGAGATTTGTCACGACCAGATCCAAGTCCTTACCTACAAGGTCAAGGACAGACGTAGAAGGTCATTGCTATAAGGTCATGTCCGGACTATAAATTCTTTATCATTTGATTCCAATAAACTAATATTACACACAAATGTTCACCACCATTAAATTATGCGTTGCAACCAACATCCAGGTACTTACCTTCAAGGTCAAGGTCAAACTGAGACTGATTAAGTTATTGCTATAACTTCTATCCATCATTTGATTCCAATAAACTAAATATTAGACACAAATGTTCACCACCATCAAACGATGTGTCGCGACCGGCATCCAGGTCCTTACTGTCAAGGTCACACAGACATTTAAGGTTATTGCTATTATTTTGTGTCCTGGCTATAACCTCTTATCATTTGATTCCAATAATATTAAACACAAATGTTCACCATCATGAAATGATATGTTGTGACCATCTCCAGGTCCTTACCAACAAGGTCACACCAAGACTGAAGGTTATTTCTATAATTGTGTGTCTCCGAGGTCAAGGTCACACTAAGACTGAAGGTTATTTCTATAATTTTGTGTCTCCAAGGTCACACTAAGACTGAAGGTTATTGCTATAATTTTGTGTCTCCCAGGTCAAGGTCGCACTAATACTGAAAGTTATTTCTATCATTTTGTGTCTCCAAGGTCAAGGTCACACTAAGACGAGGCTATTTCTATAATTTTGTGTCTCCCAGGTCAAGGTCGCACTAAGACTGAAGGTTATTTCTATAATTGTGTGTCCAGGTTATATTGTCTTTATCTGTCATTCAGTTCCACTAAATTAACACTAAATTAATATATCACAAATGTTCACCACAGTGAGATGAGTGTTGCAAACAACATCCAGGTCCTTAACCTCGGAGTTCACGTTAAGACTGAAGGTTATTGCTATAATTTTGTGTTCAAGCTATGATGTCTTTATCATTCAAATTCCATTATATTAAACACAAATATTCCACAATATCACGATACGTCATGATGAACATCAGGTCCTTACCGTCAAGGTCAAACTAAGACTTTGAGGGTTATTGCTTTAATTTCGTGTCTGGACCGTAACTTCCCTCTGCTGGACCGTAACTTCCCGCTGCCGTTCGATTCCAATACTTTACTCAATTACGTGTTGCAGCTAACATCCTGGGCCCCATTTTATGAAACAACTTACAACCATTTTGATCATAAATCAATTTTTCCTTAAATGCTTCACTATAAACTACACTTTTCAAATAAACTTGATTTTATTTCATTTTCTTATGCATGTGATATTTCTGCACTACGTGCACACATAATTGTCTACATTGAATGCTTAGGTGAAAAAATTAACAATTCTAAAATTTGAGACTAATCGTAAGATGTTTAATAAAACAGGGCCCAGGTCCTTACCTACAAGGTCAAGGTCACACTAACATTGAAGGTTTTTGCTAATTTTGTGTACGGGCTACAACGTCTTTATTTTTTGAGGGCTGGTGCGGCGCAGTCGGTAGCGCGACGGATTTGTAACCGGAGGCCCCGGGTTCAATCCTCCGTGGTGCCATCGAGTTCCATCGTTGTGTTCTTGGGCAAGACTCTTTCCCTTAGCCTCGTCCATCGGATGGGGATGTAAACCGGGCGGTCCTGTGTATTGATCTATCCTCCGAGCACGTTCAAGAACCATAGGAATCTATTCGATAATAAGAGTAGGGCATTTCAGGCTTTCTACCAGCCTCTGACAAAAAAGTAGGAAAAAAGTAGGAGGTTTCCAGACAGAAAAGTAGGAAAAAGTAGGAAGTTTTCTGACAAAAAAGTAGGAAAAGTAGAAAAAATCTTGGTTAGTTTAGTGTGTGCATTCAGTATAAGCTCAGAGATGAATATACAAGCTAAAACATACCTTGATTGGTCTTTAATAATGCAATTTCTTACACTGATACATCTATGTATTTTCTCTTTGCTTGACAAGTTTCTGTTGTTGAAATATGTTGCCACCAAAGTCCCTCAACCTTTATGACAAATGATGTAAACCAGTGAGGGACATCTTTGGAACAGCTTTCATCAACAGAAACCTGTAAGTTGGACATCATTTGCTCTTATGCTGCAAATAAACTAACAAAACAGATTTTTTTCTAATTTTCATGAAAAAAAAGTAGGAATAGTAGGAGGTTTTCATGAAAAAGTAGGAAAAAGTAGGAACGGTAGAAAGCCTGCATTGTGTGTGTGTGTGTAGTTCGAAGGTTTATAGACCGTCTGCCAACTAACACGTCGAGGTAACCCTGACGCGATGGGCACATTCCTATGTATCCTTCCCCTCTCTCTAGGGCGGCTCTAAATAACCTATACTACGTACGATGAGCCATTGAACAACATACAGTTCAATTCAGTTATCTATCATTCGAATTTCCAGTATTGGGGATGACATAATTAATATTGAATATTATGGACATGGATCCTTTACTTTGTTACAATTCAAACTTGATGCAGAAGTCGCATAACGCGGTCCGAGTATTAACTTTCATACCCCTTCCAACCTCTTCTTCAAGAAAACAGGGTTGGCTGGGGTATGAAATAAAAACCTGAATGTTGGCTAGTATTAAAACATTAAGTAGGTAATTGTAAACAGGTTATCGCCTTTTTTCAGTAAAAAATGTTTCTAAAGGCGTTTATTTTGTCGGAATATCCGTTATAAAATCCTGCTAATATAAGCTTTCATGTTTCTTAATGGAATTAAGGCAGGACCACGTAATGGTCAACACAAACAATGACTCACAAAATGCGTTATATGTTTCTTAATGGAATTAAGGCGGGACCACGTAATGGTCAACACAAACAATGACACACATAAATGCGTTACAAGTGACCAAATAAAGGTGGAATCGGTCAGGCCAGAGACAAGAATCAAAACTACGAGACACCATCGAGAATGATTGAAATGGGCCGGAGCACATTAATTTTGTCTAAAACTTGCTATTTGTGTTCAACCTAACCCGCAAAAGAATTGAATTGAATTGGATTTTATAGTCGCACCAACAGCTAAGGTCATATGGCGACTTTCCAGCTTCCATTGGTGAAGGAAGACACCAGGTGCCCCTCCGGGCAATTTTCGTGCACGGGCGGCACCTGGGTAGAACCACCGACAGTCCGCAAGCCAGCTGGATAGCTTCCTCACATAAAGATTCCTAGGCCCCTGAGGGATCGAACCTACAGTGGTGAGGGGCAAGTGATTTCAAGTGAGAGACGTTAAACCCGCAAAAGAAGAAAAGTTTGTATTTATAGTGAAACTACATGTAAGTACTACATGTATCAGAAAATGTGATTATCGCAGAAATGGGGAAAAAAATGCAAAACTACTTGTAATATATATTTCTTCTAATACGTATCACAAATTCAGTGTCATAAATGCAAATCGTTGACGGGTAACTGACACAGGAATTTATTCAGAAATTTTGAGACAGAATATTTGTTGTTTTATAATGGTTGCAAAAGTTGTTTCATGGCAACACATTTCATTATTTCGAATACATATGCATTGAAATAAAAACTAAAAACATCATTGTTTTTTGACAGCTTTACTAACAAACACATTTAAATAAAACTATATGGCATCACATTTTTGACAGTTTAACCTCAATCGCATAACTTATTTGCGACGGGCTATGTGCACTATTAATAGTCTCAAACTTGTGAATGTCAACCAATCGGATGGAAGGATTTGTATTGAGTTAGTTGGGAATATGCAGTGTCAAGTAATCCCAAACAGTTTATATTCCGTTGCCTCATATCTTCTCGGAGATCCATATTGCACCTTTACATCCAACCTTGATTACTTCCGTCAGGGTCTTGTAGAACGGGGCCTGAAACATCAGGACAGTTATGATATATTCAAAGATCAAACAAAATGTTGAATACATGTAACAAACTAAACGAAGGTGAACACCAGCTTTTTAGCACTACTCATTGAAGAATGAGAGATCTTATGGTGTACCCACAGCATTGGGCATCCATGTTTTTGTTTAAGGCTATAGCAATGAAATTGACGGCATCCCGTTAGTTTTTCAACATAACTCCCATTTTTGCATACCATTCTTAATTAGTGAGTGCATTTATGTTTCTTCCATCAGTTCCATATATGGTACCATGTACTACCTATATTTGTTCATCGGTGGCCATTGTTAACCCATGGTGGCTGCCAATGGGAGAACCCTGAATGCACTCATTTATTCTTTGATTAGAGTGCAGTATGAGTAACATCTTGTATTGCTTAGATATGAAACAGGATTTTTTTGGTAAAACTACCACCAACCTTTTCAGCATCATGTTCCAATCCTACATCATGGTGGTGCAGCTCCTCATCTCGAAACTTTGATATTGTCTGCAGTGAAATATATGTTACAAAGATAATGTATGTATGGGGTTAAATGGTGCTTTGAACAATATTTCATACATATCTGACATATGTCTGACATATCAGACATATCACAATGGTGTCTATTTGTAGCAGTGAACTCATGATCAATTCTCATCTTTATAGTGCTGCCACACTAAAGTACGACACCGTAGTCACAGGACATGATACCCCACCCAGTCTTGCACTTTGTCCATGTAATGCTTTATTAACAACTTTAATATTTATCCATTTTATACAATTCCTTGATATGCAAGATCGCATATTCTCTGGAATTTCCTACCAAATTGTGTCGAAGCTCTTTTTTTATGAAAAGGTATCATTAAGCATATTACCATGATAGATCACTATCTGGGACCGCATATGCAACTTAATTCAGGCCTAAAATAAAATATGTTGCCCTCCCATGACCGACTCGAAAAAATGGCCGCGATCCAAAAAAAAAATTGCCGAAACCGTAGTAATATTTTTTTATTTGGTATGAAAAATTTGGGCTGAAACACGCTTTTGGGGAAGAATCAAGTTCTCCCGGATTTGGCTATGATCTCCCGATCACACGGAAGCCGCTTTATCAATAATTTGTAATACACAGAGTGTGTCTGGCATGTGTCAAACATTCACAGTCAAAGTCTTGTCAAATCGATCAAGGCGGGGTTATGACCATGCAACCAACCAATGAAATTGAGGCAGGCGACGAGATTGAAAGATGGCCAATTCTAACACGACCTGCGCAGTCTTTCTTATACACAAAGAGAAAGACAATTGTATGTTATTCTACGATAAAATACGGCTGTTCCATTAATTGCCCGCAAATATTTCATCCGTTGGAAGCGCCACGTTACATGACGTCACTTGGTAAATATACGTCACGAAGACAAACTCAACAGTAATTTAATGAAATATTAATAACAACAAACTTGCCATGCTCCCAAACCTTGCACACACCCGATATAAACCCATCATATGCATTAGTAAACTTAACATTAATAAGCATTAATTGCCCGCAAATATTTCATCCGTTGGAAGCGCCACGTTACATGACGTCACTTGGTAAATATACGTCACGAAGACAAACTCAACAGTAATTTAATGAAATATTAATAACAACAAACTTGCCATGCTCCCAAACCTTGCACACACCCGATATAAACCCATCATATGCATCAGTAAACTTAACATTAATAAGCATCTTGAACAAGCTGAGAACGTTTGACGTCATACAGCGCAAGCTATACAAGTTATATGACGTAAGCAATGACTTAATTGTTTGTCACAATTACCTTGACCTCCGAGATAATATATAGTGCCCCCACAAAAGCGTAAACAATGGGGTTATTGTTGTGTTAGAATCAAAATAATAAATACATACCTGTATTTTATCGGTGAATAAAACTCAGTTAGTCGTTCGGATGCAAGTAATTAAAGTGATTTAATGCACTCGTGATTTAATTACTTGCGTCCGAATGAACTCGTGATTTAATTACTTGCATCCGAACGACTAACTGTTTTATTCACCGATCAAATATACCTGTATTTATTATTTCTATTCTAACACAACAATAACCCCATTGTTTGCGCTATTGTGGGGGCACTATATATCATCTCAGAGGTAATCAGGCTGCTATGTTAACGCACTACGCTAACGCACTCGTGATTTAATTACTACGCATCCGAACTCCTAACTGTATTTTATTCACCGATAAAATACAGGTAAGTATTTATTATTTCTTTAAACAATCGTACGTAAACATTCACACTGATATGAAAACACTGGACAGTGGAAATTAGGGACATCATTTATTGAAGATTATAGGTGCAATGCCGACAATTAAAGCGAAATACACCAATCACCAGGTGGTTAATTGCATCGGCTTGATTTATTCTAAATCGAGAAGCTTGCTGAAATCGGCAGTTGTTTTAATCAGTGCATTCGGTAACGGCTGATCGTTTGCAGTTTTTAATTGATTAATGAATATAAAAGTAAAGTAATGTAAAGTAAATCATTTATGAGCGTGATATGTGAATATACAATGTACATGCAAGTACAAACAAGCATAAACAATATTTCAGGATATCATACACCGGGCCCACTGGGCCTATAAGTCACCACTTCAAAATATATATCAAAGTTCCAGTTCAAACAAATTATGATAAGATATGGTCTAACAATTTTCTGGTGATTATCGATATCTTTGTAAACCATCCTGACAGCATATGTTTCATGTTCATTTTACATTTATAAATATGCGTATATACAAATACAAATATATATATATAGTACATAACTTTTCTTTTTAAACAGAATATCTCGTCTTTTAAGGTAGGCATTAACCAAAAACTTAGTAACTTTTCTTGTACATGATTTTAAGAGGTAACACAGTTTTTCATTATTCGTAAGACACGCATACGATCTGTCTGTAAGATGTTCATGAAATATTTGGCTTCTTATAATGGTATACGTAGGGCAAATCAATAGAAAATGTAATTTGTTCTCAGTTTCATTCAATTGGCATAAAATACAGAGGCTTTGCTCAACACCTTCTCCTACATAGCGTTCTGTTTCTACTCTCAGAGGCAATATACTGCATCAAAACTGTGCCAATAATACTCTTTCATTTTTTCTGAGATTTATCTGAGATAAGTCTCACATTCAAATGTATTCTTGAATTTAATATAGGTTCTTAACTTAGATACTTTCTTCACGTCCGTTTCCCAGATATTCGAGTAGAAATTAACGATATTGCTTCGGGCAATATCAAGATTAACAATAGCACGATTATCATACGATTCTAACAGATTAAGTTTAGACATAATGGATTTTAAGTCACAACACCAATTTGATATTGTATAACTATTAGCATAGTCTATATTAAACACCCTTTTGGTTATATTGTCATCGTCAAATTGTAAAAGTCTGTTCCAGTATCTGATCATATTGAGCCATCTGTCTCCAATTATGGCTAGCGTCAGTGTAAATCTGTGTATACCCATGAAGTACCTCGTAGCCCGATGTTGCACATTGTCTATTGATTTAAAAGTTTTAACGCCCCAGATGGACGAACAATAGTCTAATATGGGAACTACACAGGAGTTGTACAGTTTTTCAAAAGAATTAAACCCTATGTCTTTTAAGTTATGAATTTTGGAAATAATTTTTCCTAAAGGTCGACCGCCGCCTTTTGCCAACGCTTCGGCGTTATACGTATAGTTACATTTATCGTGAAAAACTACTCCTAAGTATTTACACTTGTCCACAGTTTGCAGAACGTTATCGTTATTTCCAACTTTAAAAAAAGAAAGTTACTTGATTGACTCTTCTCTTTCTAAAGTGCATGCACTTTGATTTTTCAGTATTAATGAGCACTCGCCAGCGTCTGCACCAGTTATGCAGTGTATCTAGCATTCATTGCAAGTTGTCCTCGGTTTTTGCGATAAGAACTATGTCATCGTCGTAAAGTAATATGGATATCTGGTTGTCACCTACACTGACCCCAAGGTCATTCACTTCGGTCACAAGGTCATTGGCGAAGATAAAAAAGACGGTGCGAGAGACGTTATCCCCTTGTTTTACTCCGGCCGTACAATCGAACCATTCAGTCAACTTTGTTGTTTACCCTAACACTTGCTGTAGTCGAACAGTAACTTTATGGAGTTATACATTTTGCCATCTACGTGATTGAGTTCTTTTATAGCATCATGTCTCTGTCGATAAAATCAAATCATTTACGCAGATCTATGTTTGCTGTAAATATCGTTTCATTGTTGCGAATATTTAGAGCAAACACATGGTCTTCAAATGATCTGATTGACCTAAAGCCATTCTGTTCATCTGTGAGAAGATTGTTCTGGTCCAAATGTTTCGTCAATCGTCTATTTAAAAATGCGCTGTATAGTTTGCTAATGCACGACAGTGAACTAATTCCTCTATAATTCATTGGCAGAGTTTATATCCTTTATAATTGGACAAATAACTTCTTTTTTCCATATTAATGCTCGTGTCGAAAATAAGTTGAAACAGCTGATGTAATACCGCAATGACCGGGGGGAATTTTAACACTCCATATGGAATATCATCAAAACCACTCGCTGACTTTGATTTTGCCTGCATTACAATGTTTGTTACTTCATCTATCTAGATATTGTGGTTTAATTGGTCATTTTGGACATATAAGGGGTCTTCCGTTCTTCCGTGTTATTTTCTTTTCGAACAATAGTTTATGCACTTTAGCTCTGTTATAGTGGTCTTTGTCGAAATTTTATATATATAGATGCATTTTAAGTATGATCTTTCAGCAAAATTAAAAGAAAACTTGTAATTGTTCATAAATGATGATATTTCGATCGAATATCGGCAATATTTTTTTGCCGGGAAAGTCGCAGTAATTCGGAGAGGTACATTATTTCCGATGTAGTTTACCATCAGGAAGCTGTCCTACGTTGGTGTTTAGCTTATACAAATATAAAAAAACAACATATGGCATAACCCGAATAAAAAAAAGTTGTACTTTCTTTGTTTTTGGACAGTTTAAGAGTAACATAGGAAATCCCCAAAGGAACCCAATTAAATTAATATTAGTAATAGCTGACAGACCATTTTTAATGTATAATTTTTTGAATTGAGATTTTTTCTCTCCAGAACTTTTACAAGAAGAGTTTTTATAATTTGATGCCTGGTATTATGTGTCGGACATTTTCCATATTCTTTAACTAAAAATAAATTATTTTATGTTTGTATGTTTCACTGCATACTGAAAATAACTTATTTGACTATACTGAAGCTCATTATGTAGTGATTTGACAAAAATCTATATTTGTTTTGATATTTTCCATGTCATGGTTTAAAGATTTTAAGCAGGGTAAAATATAAAAACATACTAGAACACTGCCAGATGTGGAAAAACCTGATTACACCATGTGAACGTTATACTTACATAAATAAATGTTTACCTGTTTGAATTGTCATTTTTAACATTTAAATATGAACTGAACACATCTGATCGATTTATAAGATGGAACTATGTGCTTAGAAACATAAATTGAACTTTTTTTTATTGGTAAATTGTACTGACCTTGAGTAAGGCTTCATGTTTCACCGGATCATCCTCCATTAACTCTCGGATCTGACTGGCAAAATAAATGAATCCATTAAAGAGAGGCAGGTTTGCAAAGTGTTCAGTTCATATAATAATGTTTATGGGCCAATTAAAACTATAGGTTTATGGGTTCTTAAAATACCCGTGACTGAAAATGAATTACATGAATGTAACTCTTAATTGAACACTCCAGTTTTGGGGTTTGGACTAGCTGGTTAAAGCTGTTTATACTGGGTCTATAAAGTTTGGATTCTCAAAATATGCAGTTATATATACACCTCACCATCAGTGGGTTTGAAAATGGTGTACATATGATGTAAAGTTTGCATGTGGATGGCGGGATAGCGACTTTACACTCAGTTAGAAAGTGAAACAGTGGACACATACTCTGCCTTATCTATGAATCTATGACCTTTGGTCCAAAACTAATAAAAAATGTATGCAGTGTTGTACAAAGTTTAGTTAACATATCTGTATCCATTCCAAGCATGAGCACTGCATATAAATATATAGAGGATATTTGTTGTTTTGGAGTGAATATTTTATTTCATCGAGAAGTGAGAAAACTTTATATTTTCACGAATGCGAAGCATGAGTGAAAATATAAAAGTTTTCTAACTTCGAGATGAAATAAAATATGTTATTCACGACAAAACAACAAATTTTCTTTTTATTTTAAGATTTTACAAACAATTATTTAAGCAATTTCAGTAACTAAACCGTTTTACACACCTGTTCACGATGACGTAACGAAACGTCACTTGTTTTGAACCCGTTAACGTCATAGAAAGAAAGTAATTAAATAAACAGTGGATTTAACAGTATAACAGTAGGAATATCTTGTGAGTCGCGTTACTGTGCATTTGTGTTGGTTGTACATTAAAAAAGTAGTCCCGGCATCTACTGTGGAAATAAAACTCTATATTCCACAGTGTGGAATAACACTTTTATTTCACTGATAAAATACAGTATTTCATTGCTTATCATAAAATAAATATGTATACGGTATATATATACAATGAATGTATATTGATAGGGTAAATGACAGGTATAACTTTGCACTGAAATTGGATCAGCTACAATTGTTAAGCTACAACTGATTGTATGGGAAGGTCTGGTTGTGCCCAGCTGTGGTAAAACAAACAAGGTCTGGTTGTGCCTAGCTGTGGTAACACAAACAAGGAACTAGAGGTCAACTTTATAATTCAAAACTATGATAAATTCTTGACTGTGACAACAAAAATCAGTTTAAAATAATACTAATATGTAACAACTCACTCATTATAATGGTTTCCTATGACAGTTTCCACGGCAACCGTACACGCCATGGCACCTTCCTTACCCAATAAAGCAGTCCCCGCACCTACAATGACAGATTGATATGGTAAATGACAGATTGATATGGTAAATGACAGATTGATATGGTACATGACAGATTGATATGGTAAATGACAGACTGATACGGTAAATGACAGACTGATACGGTAAATGACAGACTGATACGGTAAATGACAGACTGATATGGTAAATGACAGACTGATATGGTACATGACAGACTGATATGGCACATGACAGACTGATATGGTAAATGACAGACTGATATGGTAAATGACAGACTGATATGGTAAATGACAGACTGATATGGTAAATGACAGACTGATACAATGGTAAATGACAGACTGATACGGTAAATGACAGACTGATACGGTAAATGACAGATTGATACGGTAAATGACAGACTGATATGGTAAATGACAGACTGATATGGTAAATGACTGATTGATACGGTATATGACAGAATGATATGGTAAATGACTGATTGATATGGTAAATGACATATTGATATGGTAAATGACAGACTGATATGGTAAATGGCTGATTGATATGGTACATGACAGACAGATTGATATGGTAAATGACAGATTGATATGGTACATGACAGATTGATATGGTAAATGACGGACTGATATGGTAAATAACATACTGATATGGTACATGGCAGACTGATATGGTAAATGGCAGATTGATATGGTACATGACAGATTGATATGGTAAATGACAGATTGATATGGTAAATGACAGATTGATTCGGTAAATGACAGACTGATATGGTAAATGACTGACTGATATGGTAAATGACTGACTGATTCGGTAAATGAGACTGATATGGTAAATGACAGATTGATATGGTAAATGACAGATTAATATGGTAAATGACAGATTGATACAGTAAATGATTGACTGATACGGTAAATGAGATTGATACGGTAAATGACTGGTTGATATGGTACATGACAGATTGATACGGTAAATTAGATTGATATGGTACATGACAGACTGATACGGTAAATGACTGATTGATATGGTACATGACAGATTGATATGGTAAATGACAGATTGATATGGTAAATGACAGATTGATACAGTAAATGAGATTGATATGGTACATGACAGACTGATACGGTAAATGACTGATTGATAGGGTAAATGAGATTGATACGGTACCTGACAGATTGATATGGTAAATGATATTGATACGGTAAATGAGATTGATACGGTACATAACAGATTGATATGGTACATGACAGATTGATACGGTAAATGACTGATTGATACGGTAAATGAGATTGATACGGTACATGACAGATTGATATGGTACATGACAGACTGATATGGTACATGACAGACTGATAGGGTACATGACAGACTAATACGGTAAATGACTGATTGATATGGTACATGACAGACTGATATGGTACATGACAGATTGATATGGTACATGACAGATTGATACGGTACATGACAGACTGATATGGTACATGACAGACTGATATAGTAAATGACAGATTGATACGGTAAATGACTGACTGATACGGTAAATGAGATTAATACGGTCAATGACAAATTGATATGGTAAATGACAGATTGTTGATACAGTAAATGACAGACTGATATGATACATGACAGATTGATATGGTAAATGACAGATTGATACGTTACATGACAGATTGATACGGTACGTGACAGATTAATACGGTAAATGACTGATTGATATGGTAAATTACTGATTGATACCATCAATGACAAATTGATACGGTACATGACAGATTGATATGGTAAATGACAGATAGATATATTAAATGACAGACTGATATGGTAAATGACAGATTGATATGATAAAGGACAGATTGATATGGTAAATGGCAGATTGATATGATAAATGACAGATTGATATGTTAAATGACGGATTGATATTGACAGATTGATATGGTAAATGACAGATTGATATTGACAGATTGATATGGTAAATGACAGATTGATATGGTACATGACAGATTGATATGGTAAACGACAGATTGATACGGAAAATGAGACTGATACGGTAAATGACAGATTGATACGGTAAATGATAGACTGATATGGTAAATGACAGACTGATATGATACATGACAGATAGATATGGTAAATGACAGATTGATATGGTAAATGACTGATTGATACGGATTGATATGGTAAATGACAGATTGATATTGACAGATTGATATGGTAAATGACAGATTGATATGGTACATGACAGATTGGGTAAACGACAGATTGATACGGAAAATGAGATTGATACGGTAAATGACAGACTGATACGGTAAATGACAGACTGATATGATACATGACAGACTGATATGGTAAATGACAGATTAATATGGTAAATGACTTACTGATATGGTAAACGACAGATTGATATGGTAAATGACTGATTGATATGGTAAATGACAGATTGATACGGTAAAAGACTTATTGATATGGTAAATGACTGATTGATATGGTAAATGACAGACTGATACGGTAAATGACAGATTGATAGGGTAAATGACAGACTGATATGGTAAATGACAGACTGATATGATACATGACAGATTGATATTGTAAATGACAGATTGATATGGTTAATGACTGATTGATATGGTAAATGACAGATTGATATGGTAAATGACTGATTGATATGGTAAATGACAGATTGATATGGTAAATGACTGATTGATGTGGTAAATGACAGACTGATGTGGTAAATGACAGACTGATATGGTGCACGACAGATTGATATGGTGCATGACAAGATTGATATGGTAAATGACAGATTGATACGGTAAATGATAGATTGATACGGTAAATGACAAGATTGACATGGTAAATGACACATTGATATGGTGCATGACAAGATTGATATGGTGCATGACAAGATTGATACGGTAAATGACAGATTGATACGGCAAATGATAGATTGATACGGTAAATGACAGATTGATACGGTAAATGACAGATTGACATGGTAAATGACAGATTGATATGGTACATGACAGATTGATATGGTACATGAAAGACTGATATGGTAAAGGGTCAGTTAAAGGCAGATGGTCAAGTACCGACCTAATATGTTGGAGATGTTTGAAAATGAGTTTGCATTGAAGTTGTAATCAAAATTATTTAAGCTGGTCACTTTCTTGTTAAAACAAGTCCTCTTGCACTACATGAATTTAAAGGCTAACAAACATTACAAATATGAGTTTGATCTGAAAGCAAATACAACCTGAGTGTATGGCTCTGAGCCTCTGATGTAATCTTTTCAGCTCATTATTCTCAAGTCAGTTAACTACAAAAAAAATCTTTAAAAAATGACCAAGACAATATTGTATTGCCTTTATTTCATTCAAAATCTACTGAGAGCTCAACTTGTAAGTGAGAAAGTGTCAATTTTACGGATGGCGGGAGGTATACAGTATGTGTTCTTCCCAGGAATAAGTATGTGGCGGGAGGTATACAGTGCGTGTTCTTCCCAGGAATAAGTAGGTGGTCTGTCTCCACCACAAAAAATTAGCCTAAAATGTCCTGTAAATGACCTTAAACACCAAACAAACAAAGCAACTTAACAATTTTATTTTATATATAATTTTCTTTGTTTATAAATAATAAGTGGATGTTTTTAGTAATCACTAAGAAAATTCTCTATTTTCTTTTTTTCAATGATTTTTGGTTGATTATTCACTTACCTATATTTTTGGTCCATTATTTTCTCATCTTTATATTTAAAAACAAATGCTATAATTTCCTTGTCAGTATACTCCATCCTGACTCCCATACCAGGACTACTCCATCCTGTGTCCCATACTAGGACTACTCCATCCAGACTCCCACACCAGGACTATTCCATCCAGACTCTCATACCAGGACTATTCCATCTAGACTCCCATACCAGGACTACTCCATCCAGACTCCCATACCAGGACTACTCCATCCAGACTCCCATACCAGGACTACTCCATCCAGACTCCCATACCAGGACTATTCCATCCAGACTCCCATACTAGGACTACTCCATCCAGACTCCCACACCAGGACTATTCCATCCAGACTCTCATACCAGGACTATTCCATCTAGACTCCCATACCAGGACTACTCCATCCAGACTCCCATACCAGGACTTCTCCATCCAGACTCCCACAGGGTTTGACATTAATAGTTGTCCCCTTGTCCTGTGCCATGTAGATTCTACTGGGGACAAGTTAATTTTCCCAGGTGACCTGTCCTACGGACAACTAAATTTTATAAAAATAAATTAATTTTACATCTTTAAAAACTGTCACTGAAAAAATGTCAAAACATTGGTGAGCACATTGTAAATGACAAATAAAACCCATCTTGTTTTCATTGGTGGAATGCAACTGATTGAATGTAATGTCACTTTCATGATTGATCTTGTTTTTTGTATCACTTTTACATGAAGTGCGGGGACAAGTAAATTTGACTGGGGACAAGTAAATTTGACTGGGGACAAGTAAATTGTGTAAGTTAATTTCAAACCCTGCTCCCATACCAGGACTACTCCATCCTCACTCCCATACTAGGACTACTCCATCCTCACTCCCATTCCAGGACTACTCCTTCCTCACTCCCATACCAGGACTACTCCATCCTCGCTCTTATACCAGGACTACTCCATCCTCACTCCCATACCAGGACTACTCCATCCTCACTCCCATACCAGGACTACTCCATCCTCACTCCCATACCAGGACTACTCCATCCTCACTCCCATACCAGGACTACTCCATCCTCACTCCCATACCAGGACTACTCCATCCTCACTCACTCCCATACTAGGACTACTCCTTCCTCACTCCCATACCAGGACTACTCCATCCTCACTCCCTCCCATACTAGGAATACTCCTTCCTCACTCCCTCCCATACCAGGACTACTCCATCCTCACTCCCATACCAGGACTACTCCATCCTCACTCCCATACCAGGACTACTCCATCCTCACTCACTCCCATACTAGGACTACTCCATCCTCACTCCCATACCAAGACTACTCCATCCTCACTCCCATACCAGGACTACTCCATCCTCACTCCCATACCAGGACTACTCCATCCTCACTCCCATACCAGGACTACTCCATCCTCACTCCCTCCCATACTAGGACTACTCCTTCCTCACTCCCATACTAGGACTACTCCATCCTCACTCCCATACCAGGACTACTCCATCCAGACTCCCATACTAGGACTACTCCATCCTCACTCCCATACCAGGACTACTCCATCCTCACTCCCTCCCATACCAGGACTACTCCATCCTCACTCCCTCCCATACGAGGACTACTCCATCCTCACTCCCTCCCATACTAGGACTACTCCTTCCTCACTCCCTCCCATACCAGGACTACTCCATCCTCACTCCCATACCAGGACTACTCCATCCTCACTCCCATACCAGGACTACTCCATCCTCACTCCCATACCAGGACTACTCCATCCTCACTCCCATACCAGGACTACTCCATCCTCACTCCCATACCAGGACTACTCCATCCTCACTCCCATACCAGGACTACTCCATCCTCACTCCCATACCAGGACTACTCCATCCTCACTCCCTCCCATACTAGGACTACTCCTTCCTCACTCCCATACTAGGACTACTCCATCCTCACTCCCATACCAGGACTACTCCATCCTCACTCCCATACTAGGACTACTCCATCCTCACTCCCATACCAGGACTACTCCATCCAGACTCCCATACTAGGACTACTCCATTCTCACACCCATACCAGGACTACTCCATCCTCACTCCCATACCAGGACTACTCCATCCTCACTCCCATACCAGGACTACTCCATCCTCACTCCCATACCAGGACTACTCCATCCTCACTCCCATACCAGGACTACTCCATTCTCACTCTCATACTATGACTACTCCATCCTCACTCTCATACCAGGACTACTCCATCCTCACTCCCATACCAGGACTACTCCATCCTCACTCCCATACCAGGACTACTCCATTCTCACTCTCATACTAGGACTACTCCATCCTCACTCTCATACCAGGACTACTCCATCTTCACTCCCATACTAGGACTACTCCATCCTCACTCCCATACCAGGACTACTCCATCCAGACTCCCATACTAGGACTACTCCATTCTCACACCCATACTAGGACTACTCCATCCTCACTCCCATACCAGGACTACTCCATCCTCACTCCCATACTAGGACTACTCCATCCTCACTCCCATACCAGGACTACTCCATCCAGACTCCCATACTAGGACTACTCCATTCTCACACCCATACTAGGACTACTCCATCCTCACTCCCATACCAGGACTACTCCATCCTCACTCCCATACTAGGACTACTCCATCCTCACTCCCATACCAGGACTACTCCATCCTGACTCCCATACCAGGACTACTCCTTCCTCACTCCCATACCAGGACTACTCCATCCTCACTCCCATACCAGGACTACTCCATCCAGACTCCCATACTAGGACTACTCCATTCTCACACCCATACTAGGACTACTCCATCCTGACCCCATACTAGGACTACTCCATCCTCACTCCCATACTAGGACTACTCCATTCTCACACCCATACCAGGACTACTCCATCCTCACTCCCATACCAGGACTACTCCATCCTCACTCCCATACCAGGACTACTCCATCCTCACTCCCATACCAGGACTACTCCATCCTCACTACCATACCAGGACTACTCCATCCTCACTCCCATACCAGGACTACTCAATCCTCACTCCCATACTAGGACTACTCCATCCTCACTCCAATACCAGGACTACTCCATCCAGACTCCCATACTAGGACTACTCCATTCTCACACCCATACCAGGACTACTCAATCCTCACTCCCATACCAGGACTACTTCATCCTCACTCCCCTACTAGGACTACTCCATCCTCACTCCCATACCAGGACTACTCCATCCAGACTCCCATACTAGGACTACTCCATTCTCACACCCATACCAGGACTACTCCATCCTCACTCCCATACCAGGACTACTCCATCCTGACTCCCATACCAGGACTACTCCTTCCTCACTCCCATACCAGGACTACTCCATCCTGACTCCCATACCAGGACTACTCCATCCTGACTCCCATACCAGGACTACTCCATCCTCACTCCCATACTAGGACTACTCCATTCTCACACCCATACTAGGACTACTCCATCCTCACTCCCATACCAGGACTACTCCATCCTCACTCCCATACCAGGACTACTCCATTCTCACTCTCATACTAGGACTACTCCATCCTCACTCCCATACCAGGACTACTCCATCCTCACTCCCATACAAGGACTACTCCATCCTCACTCCCATACCAGGACTACTCCATTCTCACTCTCATACTAGGACTACTCCATCCTCACTCCCATACCAGGACTACTCCATCCTCACTCCCATACCAGGACTACTCCATCCTCACTCCCATACCAGGACTACTCCATCCTCACTACCATACCAGGACTACTCCATCCTCACTCCCATACTAGGACTACTCCATCCAGACTCCCATACCAGGACTACTCCATCCTCACTCCCATACCAGGACTACTCCATCCTCACTCCCATACCAGGACTACTCCATCCTCACTCCCATACCAGGACTACTCCATCCTCACTCCCATACTAGGACTACTCCATCCAGACTCCCATACTAGGACTACTCCATCCTCACTACCATACCAGGACTACTCCATCCTCACTCCCATACCAGGACTACTCCATCCTCACTACCATACCAGGACTACTCCATCCTCACTCCCATACTAGGACTACTCCATCCAGACTCCCATACTAGGACTACTCCATCCTCACTCCCATACCAGGACTACTCCATCCTCACTCCCATACCAGGACTACTCCATCCTCACTCCCATACCAGGACTACTCCATCCTCACTCCCATACTAGGACTACTCCATCCTCACTCCCATACCAGGACTACTTCATCCTCACTCCCATACCAGGACTACTCCATCCTGACTCCCATACCAGGACTACTCCATCCAGACTCCCATACTAGGACTACTCCATTCTCACACCCATACTAGGACTACTCCATCCTGACTCCCATACCAGGACTACTCCATCCAGGCTCCCATACTATGACTACTCCATCACTCCCATACTAGGACTGAAGTAATCCCAGTTTTCCATACAACGGCGATAACTCAAATACCCACCTAGTGCAAATCCAGCCATATTCCACAACGGAATAAGCACTGTGGGTCTTGCCCGGTGTTCTCGCATCAACTTCTCAAACTCTGCCAGGTGAACTTCCTCCTCTTCTTGCATCTCCTGCAAAACCACGAAATTTATGGATGAATCATGAATAGACTGCCTGTGGAGAGAGGATGACCCCTTTTGATTTTAAGGTCAGTAGGTCAAGGTCATCATTACCAGATAATGAAACACCTTGTTCTCACTCTAACTGCTCTTTTCCTGAAGCAAATCTTTATTCAAAACTGAATGCCATTTTCTTTTTTAACAGAAATAATCAACTTAATGTAAATTATTATTACCTGAATCACAGGTCCTGATGGAGTATCTTTCAGGACAGACAGTTGACCCTGGTATATTCTCTTCGCGCCAAACTCTCCAGCATGATCTATCCTGATTATTTTGTCCAACAGCTGCTTTGTACGTAAATCTTTAGCTCTCTGGCTTATACATCTGGTAAATGTTCTGTAAGCATGACAACGCATGTACGTTCTGGTGGCAAGGGGTAGTGCCATAGTTCTGTTGGTATAAAAAGGTACACAATGTTTGACTTTAGATTTTGCTAGCAAGTGGTAGCAACATAGTTCTGTTGGTATATAGAAGTAAATAATGTTACATATTTTAATAATAAGTGGTACTGTCAATGCTGTTGTTGTTAATATAAGTACTGGTAGCAAAGAGTAGTGTCATATTTCCATTGGTATAAAACAAGTACACACTGTTAAACGTTAGGTTCTGCTAGCAGGGAGAACTCCATAGCTATACGGTATACAGTAAATGTGGGTATGTAAGTAAACACATTTTAAGGTTCACTTGGACCGACAGCTTTACATTACCTCCGAAGAATGGAAAACTTAACGGTACTAGATCTCCAAGAAGTTCTAAGTTCTCTGAGAGTACCACAGTACTATTTGTTTGTGAATCGAAAGCGGGAGGCAAGGATAAGACGAGGCATAATTTTAAAACGGAACAACTTGTACTACAAGGTTTACCACCACTAATTACATGTAAACCTCCGAGGTGTAGTCGAATGTAGTTCCTATAATAAAAAGTATTCCCTCCTTTTTTGATGGAAATGGGCATTATAAGTAGGGGAAAACTGCCCATTTCTATTTGATTTTATGGTTGTCTATAAGAAGCGTATTCATAGGTTTTACTGGATCACAGATGAACATTTTCGAAATTTCGACTCTATGCTTACACTTTGTAAACAATGAAAACAGTCAATCAATGAAAACAGCTGTACCCTTGACCCGTTTAGTAAACAAACAAGAACTTTCTTACATGTCTTGTGACCCCCACCTTTTCTGGTGATTTTTCAAGAGGAAAATTAGTTTTCTATATGAACATTACACTACAGCATTATCCATACTTGAGTTGAATTTGCAGCAAATCATTACTATGTGACACTTTAACATTGGTGCCTGTGGGGAAAATAATTAGTGGTTTCACACCTACAAGTTGCATAAGCTCTAAGACTAATTTGTGTAATGTCTCTAATGCGATTTTGAACCGACTATTACCAAGTATGCTATTAGCAACTGGCCACCACAACTTGGGCTAAAATTGGATTTGTGTGATAAGTGACTCTGGCTTGTATTTAGATAAATATCATTCTGTAAACACAAAACAAACCTCAACTTGTGTTTCGTAACAAAACTTTTTTTGATTATCAGGGCGCTGACATGTTGAGGTCCCGCAGAAATATCCGGTGTTGTAGTAAAACGAACACTATTGCTCAAATGGGTTTATTTGTTTTGAAAAGAAAGGCGATCTTAGGAGTTGCATGTTCAAACACCATTGATAATTACTTCTAGCATATGTTCATGAAGTCAGAAATACGTTACAACAAAAATGAACTGATGTGAAAATGCGGTCAAGAAATAGAACGAGTTTCGGTGTAATTATTTACATGAACACCGGCTAATACATCCAATTAGTAAATAAAATCTAATTAATATGTCTAAACTGCAAATTTGTTATGAATTGAAATTTTAAAAATACATGAACTATAAATATAAATGTACGTTTTGTACTTAAGCTTATACTTTCGTTTACATATTTTAGATCCTAACCAATGGAAAGCTTTAAAATTCGTATATCTCCCAATCAGCTGGAATGACAAAAAATGGCTATACGCACGAATTCATAATTTTTATTCAATAAAGGTCACAAAATATACAGATGCTCCAAAACCATTGGATGCGAAACAAATTCCACAAACAATCTCACAGAAGTATTCTGCAGAAATCTGAAATTAATTCTTTAAAATGCAAATTGTACGACAATAAACTTGTCATTTGTACTCCCTAAGAACTTACAAAAAATAGAATTAGTGCACACGATTTACTTATAGAACGTGGACGTTATTTTAAACCTAAATTATCACGTGAAAATATACTTTGCACTACAGTATATGTAATCAAATTGAAGATGAAGTACATTTTTATTATTTTTTGTAAAAAAATACGGAATTTTGGAAACCGTTATTTAAACAGTTTAACATTAACATACCTGATCTGTGTACGATCTCTGATGCAACTTTTGCTATTTTAAAACAATTACTCATCCCAGTTAATGTTAACAGGGAGAAGTATACCAGTATACTTATGGTAATCCGAGCCTTCTCTGACCTTACCAGCCCTTTTTACGATTTTTGATATTTCATCTGGTTATAAAGCCGCAAAAAAATAACAAAAATAATAATAAAAAAAGGCTTTTAGAGTCAGAGAAGGCTCGGATTATACTTACGGGAGAAAGTATACCAGTATAGTATACCAGTATACCTACTCCCTGATGTTAAAGAATGTAAACTAATATGTAATTGTATAACATCATTATCAATAAGATAGTTCTGTTATTACTATAGTTAAGATATTTATCTTACTTATTAAATGAATATCTTGTCTATATATGGAAGACACCTTTTGTATGCATTGATTTTCTGAATAAAACTATTCTGTTCTTGATAGTCATCATAAAAAAACACCTGACCAATCATAGACCAGAAATAAGACATACCAATACATATTCTCGCCCTCGATCGATACTAGTATCATGAATTTAAAAAATTCGAAATGACGTCTGTATGACCAATACATTTTGGTAGGTGATAAACTCGGTCTTTATCCTTGATTTGCAACCAAGTTTAATGTTAAAAGTAAGGTATCTACAGTGTGATTCTTTTAAAACCCTGCATATTTCAAGTACATCCATGCAAACTGATTCAATATATGTATCTCTTGGAACGTATCGTCTTTTTTACTCTGCCAAAGAGTTTTATTTTACTATTGAACCTAAGGATAAAAAACCGATTTTATATTATTTTCAATAGGTGACAAATATTTTCAAGTACATCCATGCAAACTGATTCAATATATGTATCTCTTGGAACATATCGTCTTTTTTACTCTGCCAAAGATTTTTATTTTACTATTGAACCTAAGGATAAAAAACCGAGTAACACAATTTATCACCTATTGAAAATAATATAAAATCTCAACATCTCTGCAATGGAAAATTATGAATAACTTGTCCGCTTGTCGGATGTTCGAAGAAAAACAGACTAACTAGTTGACAATTTTCAGAACCACCCGTTTTAAACAATCACGGTTACCGTAACCCATTTATAACAAATCACACACCCATTATATTATTCTGCACGTACGTCCTCTCTCAGTCGTTATGGACAGCTTCTTTTGGTCAACACAGAGTCATAACAATATGTTCCTTATATTTACCACCTAGTTCTTCACTAGACCCTAAATATCTAAATCACCTAGTTGTACAATTGCCATCACCTTTTATACTCTTAGGCGATTTTAATGCACACAACTACATCTGGGGTTGTAAAGATATAAACGATAAAGGCAAGAAAATTGAGGATTTCTTAGCCAAAAACAATTTGTGTCTTTTAATAATAAGTCACATACTTATTTAAATCCTGCTACAGGCTCTCATTCTTCCATTGATTTAACCATATGCGATCCAACGCTTTTGATGGATTTTTCGTGGAGTGTTGGAGACGACCTCAGTGGAAGTGACCACTTCCCCATATTTCTTGAAAATATCGGCCCTCCACTTCTCGAAAAAACGCAACGATGGAAACTTCGCAAAGCTGATTGGACTACGTTTCAATCTCTTTGCGAGGAACAATTAAAGCCTTCCGTTTTCGAGGATGTCGAAGACGCAACTGCTCTTTTTACCAAAACTCTTCACGATATAGCTGTTCAAACCATTCCAAAAACCTCGGCAAATCCTAAACGCCGACATAAACCATGGTACGACGATGACTGCAAAAAGGCAGTCAGCGATCGTAAAGCTGGGTATGTAGCTGCATTATAATGTTTATCATTTTGGTGAACGAGTATTTGGCCCGAGCATTTGACCAAAAGAATGAATGAATGAATGGTGTTTTACGGCACGTCGACACATAAATAGGTCATATTGTGCGCAAAATTAATTAATTTAGCGCACAATATGACCTATTTATGTGTCGACGTGCCGTAAAACACATAAATAGGTCATATTGTGCGCAAAATTAATTAATTTTGCGCACAATATGACCTATTTTTGTGTCGACGTGCCGTAAAACACCATTCAACCAAAAGAATGAATGAATGGTGTTTTACGGCACGTCGACACAAAAATAGGTCATATTGTGCGCAAAATTAATTAATTTTGCGCACAATATGACCTATTTTTGTGTCGACGTGCCGTAAAACACCATTCAACCAAAAGAATGAATGAATGAATGGTGTTTTACGGCACGTCGACAATATGACCTATTTTTGTGTCGACGTGCCGTAAAACACCATTCAACCAAAAGAATGAATGAATGAATGGTGTTTTACGGCACGTCGACACATAAATAGGTCATATTGTGCGCAAAATTTTACGGCACGTCGACACATAAATAGGTCATATTGTGCGCAAAATTAATTAATTTTGCGCACAATATGACCTATTTATGTGTCGACGTGCCGTAAAACACCATTCATTCATTCATTCTTTTGGTCAAATGCTCGGGCCCGAGCATTAATTAATTTTGCGCACAATATGACCTATTTATGTGTCGACGTGCCGTAAAACACCATTCATTCATTCATTCTTTTGGTCAAATGCTCGGGCCAAATACTCGTTCACTAAAATGATTAACATTATAATGCAGCTACATACCCTGCGATTGGTAAGGAATGTGTTGATGTACAACTATTCACTGTCTAGTTCATACAGTCACAGACCTACATACCCTGCGATTGGTAAGGAATGTGTTGATGTACAACTATTCACTGTCTAGTTCATACAGTCACAGACCTACGTACCCTGCGATTGGTAAGGAATGTGTTGATGTACAACTATTCACTAACTAGTTCATACAGTCACAGACCTACGTACCCTGCGATTGGTAAGGAATGTGTTGATGTGAAACTATTCACTATCTAGTTCATACAATCACAGACCTACGTACCCTGCGATTGGTAAGGAATGTGTTGATGTACAACTATTCACTATCTAGTTCATACAAATTCAATCATAGACCTACATACACGAATTTATATCCATGATGCAATGTCATGTTTGCATGAATTTATTTATTTTTTTTAAAAAGAGGGGAGAAGAGACATATCGAGAACATATATTTCCCATCAATACATATGTTAATCATAGACCTACACATACACAGTTAATTCTTACATTTCAGACGGACAGAAATGCGCAAAGAATGAAAGCTGTAGAGGCTAAACATGATAAATCTCTTCATGGTATTTAACAAATATAGACATATTCTTGATTTTAGTGTATCAACAAATTTCTTCACTATCTAAACAGTAAATTGGGTTCATAATTATGAAAAAAACAATGTAAATGCACAACATTTAGACAAGGTATGATAGTTGTGTACATAGTCCCTCTTAGACAAGTACTCGCGAAAACGATGTGCCTAGACAACTATAGGACATGTCCCTAAGTTGATTAAAATTAAAAATTACTTTATATTTGTAATACATAATTTAACATTATAATTTCCCTTCCTGCGTGATTTTTTTTATATTTGTTATGCGTGTTATTTGGTTTTGTTTGTTCATTCTTATATCCGGTAAAAAAAACTTGTAAATCAGATTTTAATCAATATAATAAATTCAGTTGAATTTAACATAGATATTTAAATACCATACAAATAAAAACTGCCATTTATATTTTTCTTTTAATGTTGTCTGAACGTGTATTCTACTAAATTAAAGATGTATCGTACTGAACAATAAAGAATATGCCGAAGACGTAAACCTAAAAGTAGATATAAAAGTCGGACAGGAAATGTGGCATTCAAAGACCACAGTCTAAACTAGATGAAGGACAGACAAACGCTTTCCACATTGGCAGGACTAAAATAGTTCGGTTAGAAAGAGAGGTGTCAATAAAAGACCCGTTACGTCAGGTCACGAGTCAGGTGTAACCATAATGATCAGTCCTAAGGGCCGATTCTCTTAAATCTATTATAAAGCAACGACTTGAATTACCAGCAAACGTCATATCACATGTTGAATTATTTGCAGATTACACAGCACTTTATATTATGACAAACACAACCACGGAAATGTGTAGTCCTCGAAATACAACAATGGTAGACAAAAATGGGAGATGGATTTCCATGTAAATTCGTGTCAAGTGTCCTGCAAATGGCAATTCATGACATAACTTACTTTATTTACACTGTCCCGTTGTATTGGGTTGACAGTAGGGTACGTGTGAGGTTTGGTGTTCCCTAGAACCTGGTTTAAACACCCCAGCGGCCTTTTTTGCCACTGACCGTTCCAAGGCGATAGCCCTATTGTCAAACATTTGTGTTTGTGATGTCTTATTTGGCCTTTTATTCATCTTTAAATTTGTTCTTTGTTTCCGTGTGTGTTTGTGGTTGGCTGTCGTCGTTAAATGCTGCTTTTCCTGTTCGATTTTTATATCTACATTTACAGTCCTCATGCAATATACATGAAGATAAAGTTGTCTCAACAAAACGTCTTTGATATGCTTTCTAAAGTTTTCCAATGGCAAAACACCTTTGTTTTTTAGATTATTTTTCGCACGCGAGTAAGTGAGTAAGTTACAAAACTCAAACGGTTTACTGCTACCACCTTCATATGCCATTATGATGCGTTAAACACGTGAAATTTCAAGGAACTGCCTTTTTTGCTTTCTTACCATGTGTATTGAAGGTTTACTTATGAGAAGGGGATAGCGGAAGGGATGGAACTTGACTCATATTGCCAAAATATTGCATGCATACACCCATTTTATATAAGTAAAACAATAAAACATCACAATACGTGCCAGTAGCGAGTCAGTAGCTGACAAGTGCCTCAGATCAACAATGTGATGTAAACCAAAACTGGCACACTTTTACTAACATAGTGAAAAGGTTTGTTTACAAAAAGAAAGAATAATTATTCACTGACCGCCATTATGCGACTTGGCTTATTTAAATAACCATCGAGCTGAGACAGACTATCCTTTTTGTATAATTGTGTACTTAGTAATACTGTGACGTCAGAGTGACGTTCTAAATTCCTCTATATGGTAGTTGTAGTACGGTATAGCCACGCCCCTTTAAACGATGTAATGCTTTGCACTCATCAAAGGAAATGTCACCGACCATGCAACAAGAGACATTTAAATCATAGCTCTAACAGGAGATTTAATCAGGGCCTATTTCCAGATTTATGTTTAAAATTGTCATTTTGAGAATAGAAAATAGAAAAAGATATTATACTTTTTAAAAACAGATATAATTTCCAATGTAACAACCGTTTCTAGAATAGAATATAATCAAGCATTTGTTTATTCCAATTAAGAGTCCACAAGGGACAATACATAAAATAAGAAAACTCTCAACACTGTGTACATACTGAACCAGACAGCTAACGCACCATGCAGTAAACAATACCTTTACAGTAATTTATGAACTTATTATATGCCGACTGGTATCGTATCTGTATCTGTATCTGTGGAATACGTTGAAGTAACCAATACTGGCTTATATTCAACGGGATTGGATTGCGCATGAAAAAACAAGACTGTGTTATCGTCCAATTTGTTCCAGTCGTAGACTGTTCTAACAAAGAAAGAATGTTTATAATTGTCACTATTTGCTCTGATGGGTTCAAAACCTTTGTATCGTTCACCACTTGGTTTTCTATTATATTTCTAGTGACAAAGTCTTG